>JADMNL010000024.1:70935000-71140000 GCA_016271365.2 Neoceratodus forsteri | reverse complement strand
GCATTCCATGAACTCTGAACTGTAGTACAACATTTTGACTGCGATCGATTTCTATACAGAACCGGTCACTATATACTACCAGTTCATCATCCCCATGTCGAGCCTAGAATGAAGTCAAAATGTACTCTCTGAACCGAGTTCCTACATGTTTTCCTTCATTTTCACCGATGCGCTATACTCCCTTCTTAACCCCATGCCTCCCCTCACTATACCCCATGACCCATCCGCTCCCAAGCCCCGTCTATCCACCCGTACCGATCTCCCGGCGACGGCGGGTCTTCTCGGCGCTCCCATCTAGCAGGTTCCTGAGCAGCTCGAGGTCGAAGGAGGCCGTCTCTCGCTCCCTGCGCAGGTCTGGGTTCATGGTGCGGTTGTCCGGAGCTCGGCTGCGAGTCGGAGGAACAGAGGAAGAAGCAGAGTGACGCTACAGAACCTAACAGCACAGCTGCTGTTCTCCGACCCCAGAAAAGTCACCTAGCGACAGCCCGCCCCGCTCCTCCGTCATCACGTGATACCGCCCCTTCAGCATCTCTGCTGACACGGGTCGGAGACGCTCACGTCACGTGACGCAACACCAATTTGTTCGGAAGAGTTCTGATTTCAGGTATGAAGGAAATATTTGGCACCTTACGCTTGCGGCGATACCGGCTAAGTGATTAAGGACCCCGTTGCAAAAAAACATTATACCTCAATGTGGTACTGACGGGGCTAGCAGGCCTAAATGGCATATAATGACATGCCCAACAACGACAGCTTAGCAAAAGGCTATTCAGTGCACACGGTCTAGTCACGCAACTCGAAAAAGTACTGTATTCATTTTGTACAGTTCCATTGCACAAGCTAAATTAGTCTGTGCAAACTTTCTTGTTTCGTGGTCCGATAGACCTAAACATATCTTGCTGCAAATAATTGTACATGGGCGATAAGTGAGCATTAATCACCGACAGATGAGGGCTTTACCGGTGGATTAATGCCCGCTGGGGGCGAAGCCCGAGGTTTCTAACCACAGCGGGCGTTAATCCCGGTAGACATACCTTTCTCAACCTCCTGCCTCATAAATCAGGGACAGGGCTTAAAAATCAGGGTCAAAGGACCAAAATCAGGACACAACTTCAAACTTGATGATATCCACTCAGGAAGCTGGTAGAATATGGGGCTTAGTGCAAAATGCATTTTTTAAGGAAAAACAACTCTTTAACTTTAATGTCTGACATTATTTTGTGCTTCCAACTCCTACTGTTTGGTCACGGAAAGAAAATTTTTATGAGGGACAGAGTAAAATTTTGAGGCAAAATCAGGGACGTCCCTGAAAATCGGGGACAGTTGAGAGGTATGCCGGTAGAGCCCGGCGCTGAAGGTGATTAATGCGCTTGTAGCATGGCAAGCGCGACGGGGACATTGTGTGAGCTGTAGATCACTCGCAAATACAGGGGACTTAACGAAAGTCATGCTGCCGCCTCCTACAATATCCTACTTTTGCTTGCATTGCAGTCAGTGTGAGGATGTGCCTGGATGCGTTCCCGATGCATGCTCCACATTCTTTTACATTGTGGCGTGTATTTCGCACCCGACAGCAAGAGAGGATAACTGTCTTACAGATACAAGAACGGTTCATTTTTTGTGTTCGGAATGAGGTGTTGTATCATTTCTCCTTAGACGGTATATGCCCTATTCCCGTCTCAGTGCTGCACTCTCTGGCTCATGGACAATCTGGGTACTGACTCAGCGGGCTCTAATGAGTGCTGCTGTCTGTGGACACAGGTGGTACTAACCGACCGGGCATTACCTGTGGGTTAATCACCGCTCGGTTAGTGTCACCTGAGCCATTTCAGCCATTGCTGGCTTTCACTGCTGTCTGGAGTGCCGTGTTTCAACAGTGCTTAGGTTTGCTAAGTTGGCAGAGAAGGAAGACACTGGTCAAACTGAAGTATTTCTGTACTATAATGCAGACGTTGAAAACATCAGAAACAACTGATGCAAATAAACTGGACCAAGATGTTTAGAAACAAATCAGCGGACGAAATATGGAATATTTTCAAAAACTACATCAGAGATATTTGTACTAAATACAATTAAAAAATACATCAATCATAAAACTAAGTCCAAATGGATGACTTGACAAGCAATCTTTAAACATAAAAAACAGCTTACAAGTCATATCGATAACTAAAAATATTATGATATGGACCAAATGCAAAACTTACCAAGGGAAATGCAATAAACAAATCCAAAACGTTAATTGAACAACGCCTCGCTAGGGATGCCCACAAAGACAACTGTGAATTCCTTTTTAATTACAATATTATCAACTCTCTCAAAAACCATAAAAACACTGTAAGCTCCTTGAACAAAATGAAGTGAAAATAACTGACCCAACCATGATGGCAAACATCTTTATTAATTACTTTTGTTCTTCTTCTGTGTTTGCTACCTAAATTAAAGCACCTTAAATACAGATGTAGTACCAGCACCAAATCTAGTAATCACCACTTAAAATATCTTTGACAAAATCAGGATTAGAGGGCATGGGATGAAGTTGGAGGGAGAACGATTCAGAGGAAACATGAGGAAGAATTTCTTCACAGGACGGGTGGTGGACAAGTGGAACACCCTGCCAGAGGAAGTGGTGGGGCTGAAACAATCACGGATTTAAGAATGCAAGGATAGACATAAAGGAATTCTGGAGGTCAGGGTAAGGCAACAGACTTCTAGGAAAACATAAACTGAACTTACAAGCTCAAATGGGCAGACTGGGTGGGCTATAGGCCCTTATCTGCCAACACTGGCTATGTATCAACAAGCTGAAAGATAACACATCACCAGGACCAGATAAAATGTTAGGAAAGTTTCTAAAATTAGAAGCCATGAAATAGCACACCCTGTAAAATACATATTTAAATCTTCTATAAATTCCGATATCCCTTGTAACTGGAGTACTGTGGACGTTCTCTCCCAATTTTTTATTTCTATATGTACCTTTATGCTTTTTCCCCCATTTCTTCCCTGTTGGTCCCGGGGCCTCGGCGAACATGGCAGTGCGTGTACATGGAGGCGTACCCGCACTCCAGGCGCCAGCTTAGTCCCTTCTGCCCCACCCTTGGCTATCGCTGGGCTCCCCTCAGCCCGAACTGCCATCTTTCTCCACCAGGTGGCAGCCAAGTGCAGAAACCCCTCATCCCTCCCGGAGAGAGAGCCGCCTCATGACAGCTCAGTCCTGCTCCTGGCCCCAGCTGACCCCCGACAACTTGGGCTCACTCCGGACCCAGTTTGCCAGCGAGCAAGAGGTGTGCGTCCAGCACTTCAACCCTTGGCGCCACCGGTCGGCATTATCCCACATTTAAAAAAGGAAATAAAATCCTTCCTCAGACGTAACAGATCAGTCAGTCTTACTTCATTTCTCTGGAAATTCTGCTACATTAATCAGGAGAACATAACTGCAATATTCAAGGGGAAAAAGTCATTCTGCTCCTCTATAGCGTATATATAAGACCTCATTTTCTTATTTTTTACTTCAAGAAAGACTCCAGGACCAGGGACATGACCTCAGGCTGCAAGGAGGGAGGTTCTGTACCAACACCAGGAAGTTTTTCTTCACAGAAAGAGTGGTGGGCGCCTGGAACAGCCTGCCCCAAGAGGTTGTGGGGTTAACATTGTGGGGCCATTCAAGAATGCATGGAACAGACACAAGGGAGCCCTGACTACAAAGGGCAACTAGAGTGTCAAAACTGGTCTAAAACAAGTGGGTAGACTAGATGGACCTAGCGGTCTCCTTCTGTCATTAACTTGTGTTTCTAGCTGTTGAGAAACATAGACACAGACGATGCAGTTTCACAGTGAGAAGATCTTGTTGTGCAAACCTGTTACGTTTTTATGAACACATTAGTAAAACTTTGGACAGACACACCCCTTGTGATATCATATTCTTGGACTTTGGTAAGGCTTTTGACTTTAGTGCTTCAGGCTTTTGACTTCAGAGCTTCACTGGGCAGTAATCAAAAAAATGGAAAAATCTAATATTAGCAGAAGATTGATAAAATGGACTTCCACCTGGTTATCAAATCGCACCCAGAAAGTGATCATTAATAGTTTCAGATCAGACATTGGCAGAGTAACAAATGGTGTTCCCCAGGGCTCCATCCTTGGCCCATTAATATTTCGAAAATTTATGGCAGACCTTACAAATAATTCATCCAACTGGTCCGCCAGGTATGCGGAAGATGCAAAACTAGGCGGCCTGTGTGCCACAATAGATCAATGCCAAAACATACAAAAAGATGTTGATACAGTATCATCCTGGGGAATTATAGGAAAACACTGCTTACCTGCTGGCGCTCTGTTGGTGGTGCCTATGTTCCCGCTTAGTGGTTCTATATCAAAAAATAATTTTTCTAACTTAGTTTATGTAGTTAGTATAGTTAAGTTTGAAGCACTGCTGGCAAGCTTCCATTTTCAAAGGCTGCTGGCAGCCATGTCATGGGAGTCTCCCACTCCCTCGCCCGAGATATGCTAATATGTCCCTGCTGACCAATGTGCATAGTCGGCAGGGGCATATTAGTATATCACAAGCGGGCTGGCCCAGTGGCGCTGAGGGTTGAAGGCTTGAGGCGCTGGACGCCACACTGGCGACCTGGGTTCGGGAATGAGCCTGGGCCATCGGGGGTCGGCAAGGGGAAGGAGAACATTGAGCGTCTGGAGGACTGCTCTTTTCTCCTGGGGAGGGTTCCAGGGATTTCTCACTTGGTGGCAGTACCTGGCGGAGGCTAGGAGCTTCACCCAGCAGCAGGGATAAGTAGAGGGGATTGGTGATGGCAGGCGGTCTGTAGGAGGAGCCCGCGTTGACACCATTGCACGCCGCATCAAGGGGAGGAACCTACAAAGAAAAAAACCCTGCCTCGGGGGTAGGCGAAGGTGGGATCAGTGGCCATGATCCTATGCCCAGTGCTGGGCTCTGTCACTACGTGCTTCCGTTCTCTCTCTCCTCCTCACTGGTCGCTCGTCTGGATTATAGATAGAACAACAGAAGGAGATGGCGGTCCTGCCCTGGGGGACTCAGAGCCGGGGGGAGTGGGTGGGTGGATAAGGAAGGAGAGAGATGACTGGGCGGGAGTGTGGAAGTGGGCGTCAGGCGGCAGCAGAACTGTGAGCCGAGAATCCTCACTGGAGAGAGGCCACCATGGTAAGGTGCAGAAATAAAGTTCAAAAAAAAAAGTATATCACAAGCAATGGAGCAAGCGATTTACTAGATTGGCTGCAGCTTTTGAAAATGGAGGTTTGCTGGCGCTGTTTAAATCTTAAATATAGCTACTAAAACTTAGTTAAAAAAATTGTTTTTGAAATAGAATTGTTAACTGGGGGCATAGGCACTGGCAGAAGAAAGCTGGCAAGTAAGCAGTGTTTTCCTTTAAATAACAAATGAAAAATTCAGTCAATATAAATGTAAAATTATGTAATTTAGTGCCAATAATCCAACACATAAATACACTGTAGGCGTGTAACAAATTGTAAACTACCACACTGAAAGAGACTGGGTGTATTAATCACCGTTAATCTAGACAACTTTGCACAGTGTAACGAGGCAATTTCCCAAGCCAACAAAATAATGTGGTCAATCAAAGGAATATTAAATCAAGGAACAAAAAGGTCATTCTGCCCTCTATAGCATACATTAGACCCTCATTTGGACTATGGATCTACCTTCTGATGCCCCTTACAAAAAGAAAGACATAGGATGTGTTGGTAAAGTTCAAAGAAAACTGACTAAATGTATTACAGGATTGAAGGATTTGCCATATGACAAAAGATTAGCTGAACTGCACCTAATGCCACTGGGAATGGCACCCACTACAGGGAGACCTTTTGATGATGTTTGATATTATAAATGATCCCTATTTGTTCCTAGAACTTGGTCTAAATTTAAGCAAACGCACACCGGAACAAGGGATCACCTGTTACAAATTGTAGGCAATAGATTTTTTTTTCTACATATTTCTTTCCTCCAGTCACGGTCTCATGGAGCTCTCTTAGGCATCCTGCCTGTTACTGCCTGCCTGAATTCTTCCTACCTGAGCCTCCTCTCCTCCCTCTCAGCCCACAGCTGGCACCCCAGCTTAACCTCTTCGGGTGGGGCCACCTCTCTTCTTGGGCGCTCTATACAGTCAGTCTACGGTCTGTGGGTGAGAGCCTGGGTGGGGACACTAGAAGGCCAGGCAGGATAGACCCAGCAGTGGGCATGGGGCAGTGCCGTCATCTACCCTGCAGACCGGTGTTTTCCATGTTCTGGTGTGCGCCCTCCCATGCGTGGTGCACATTCCCGCTACCACACACGGCAACCCCTGCCATGCGGCCAGCCACGCTTATATACTGCGGCAGGCTGCAGCACCCCGGTCTCCACTGAGCCTCTGGCATGCTGGAGCAGTGCCACGTCCCTCCTCCCCTGGGAGGGAGCAGCCCAGCTGGTGCTCAATCCTCACCTGCCCCGATGACCCCAGCGCCCAAGCTCGCTCCCGAACTCGGGTCTCCGGCGTAGCGAGGTGTGGCATCCAGCTCAACCTCAGTGCCACCGGCTGGCCCTGTAGGCAATAGATTTAATACTACTACTAAAAGAAAGCACTGTTTTATTCAAAGGATAATCAATCCTTGGAACTTACTACCACTAGCAGTAATAATCAGCAAATCTAAACAAGAATTTAAAAACAGGCTTGACAGATATTTACTAAATGGTGGGCAATTTTGGTACTATGATTGACAGAGCAAATAAGTACTAACACATAGTATGCTTTGTTACAGCCTTAATATGATGCTTAGTAATACTGCATCGTAATTAAAAGAGCAAACCATGACAACTATTTGTAATCAATGCCTCTAAAACCATATTTAGATCACAGACCATCGTGGCTGCTGTCTGTAATACTTTAAAATGTTATGTTATCAGAGACCCTTTTTCCCATTTGCCAAATTGAAAATGGATTTAGTTCTTCTGGTTAGTCTGTCTTGATCGTGTGTGTTTTCCAGACATTTGTAGATGTTCATCGACCATGGGCAACCCACGGATGGGGTTATCATGGACAAAGATTGAGACAGGAAGGATGACCATGCATGTCTATGGACAACCTCATTTGTCCATGAAAACATGGAAAACTTGAGAGTGGTGAATGGCTTGACTAGAGTTTTAACTTCAGTAGTTGCCATCTGACAGACTGTGGTGTTTTTAGCAAGGAAGGAAGGTAGCATGGTCTTGTGATTAGAGCAGTGAAATAGGAGATTACCATGTTTGAATCCCCCCAAAGGCATTGACTCTTTATGTGGTCATGTGCAGGTTACTTCACCTGCCTTGCTGCAGTTCCTTCTGCTATATGAATTCGGGAAACGTGCCATCCCACTGAAAATGAAGTACTGCTCAGTGAGGGGTATCTTGGGTAAATAAACTGTAATGAGCAGTAAGCAATATCAGTAACAAAAGCTCTGGTTCTGCTTTATGTTTTCCCTCCAAAGGAGATGCTCCCAGAAGCAGGAGTGTATCATTTCCCTTGGGAAATAAGTGATGGTGTGGTGGAAGAGGGAACAACAGTGCGGACTTTTGGTAGGTGAGTAACAAACAGCAAGGGCCTTGGGTAAGTAAATTACAAACAGTGAACACCTTTGGTTGATGAGTAACAAAAAATAAGGGACTTCGGCAGGAGAGTAACAAACAGTAAGGGGCTTTGGTAGGAGAGTAATGAACAGTGAGATCCTTTGGTAGGAGAGAAACAGACAGTGAGGTCCCTTAGATGGAGAGTAACAAACAGTGCTTTGTGTGGATCACTAACAAACATTGAGGAACTTTGGTAGGAGAGTAGCAAACCTTGAGAGCCTTTGGTAGGAGAGTAACAAATAGTGAGGGACTTTTGTAACAGAGAATAAGCCATGAGATCCGTTTGTAGCAGAGAACAAACCATGAGATTCTTTTGTAGCAGAGAAACAAACCGTGAGATCCTGTAAGTAGCAGAGAAACAAACAGCAATATCCTTTGACAGTAGAAGAGAAACAAGTCGTGAGTTCCTGTAGTAGGAGAGAAACATACCATGAGATCCTGTAAGTAGCAGAGAAACAAACCGTGAGGTCCTGTAGTAGCAGAGAACACACCATGAGATCCTGTAGTAGCAGAGAAACAAACCGTGAGATCCTGTAGTAGCAGAGAAACATACCGTGAGATCCTTTAGTAGGAGAGGAACAAACCATGAGATTCTGTAGTAGGAGAGAAACAAACCGTGAGAATCTGTAAGTAGCAGAGAAACAAACAGCGAGATCCTTTGACAGTAGAAGAGAAACAAACGGTGAGATTCTTTAGTAGGAGAGAAACAGTAAGATACTTAGAGTAGCAAACAGTAAGATCGTTGCAGTAGAGTAACACAGAGAAGGACTTGATAGTAGAGTAACAAACAGTGATCGCCTTTGGAAGGAGAGTAATAAACAGTGAGGCCTTTCGTTAGTAGAGAAACAAACAGTGACGGATTTTGTTGATGAGTAACAGACAGTAATCACATTTGAGAGGGGAGTAACAACGGTGAGATCCTTTGGTAGTAGAGCAACAACAGTGATGTCCTAGAACAACCACAGTGAGGTCCTTTATGAGGTGAGTAATAAACAGTGAGGGCTTTTGGTTGGTGAGTAAAATACAGTAAAGGCCTGTGGGAGGCGAGTAAAAAAAACAGCGAGGACTTTTGGTAGGAGAATAACATAACAGTAGAATTATGTGAGAGGTGATTAATAAACTGTGGGGGTCGTTGGTAGTGAGTAACATAGAGTAGAAGTCTGTGGGCGGTAAGTAATAAACAGTGAGTGCCACTGGTCATTGAGTAACATACAGTAAAGGTCTGGGCAGCTGAGTAATAAACGTGAGGGCTGTTGGTAAGTGAGCAATATACAGTAAAGTTCTGTGAGAGATGAGTAATAAACAGTGAAGGCCATTGGCCGATGGGTAACCTTATAGCAAAGGCCTGAGGACGGTGAGTTATAAACAGAGAGGGCCTTTGGTCGGGGAGTAGCAGTAAAGGTCTGTGGGAGGTGGGCCATTGGTAGGTGAGTAACTTACAGTAAAGGCCCATGGAAGGTGTGTAATAAGCAGTGAATGCCATTGGTAAGTGAGTAAGCTACAGCAAAGGCCAGTGAGAGGTGAGTAATAAACTGTGAGGGGTGTTGGTAGGTGAGTAGCATGAGTAAAGGTCTGTGGGAAGTAAGTACTACTTTTGTTCACGCTTGTTTGTGTTTGTCTCTGTCAGTAGTTTAGTTTTTGTGGTTTTTCATGCGTTCTACTTGGAGGAACTGGACCATTCTTGGACATATAATCTATGAACATTTCCTGGACTAAGAAACTACAAAACATCACCACCAGGTATAGGCATTCTCATCATAAATCAATCTTTTGGAAGACATCAAAAAGCAAAAGTGAGGTCAGTAAATCTTTTATACAAGTTTCTGGGTTGTGGAGTGCTGCATTGAATCCACATTTCGCCTGACTTTCTTAAAGGATGTGTGCTTGTCTTTGAGGTCTATTCACAACTGTTTTGGAGAACAAAGGAAGATTCTAACAAATGATTTTTACATCCTGCATATGCTCTAGGCTAATGTTCATCACCTTCAGAAATTTAACACTTTCTGGGTCTTTGATCTACAGTAACAATCAGTTTTCTGGTCCACAGTAGCTCACTATGAGTCACTCAGGAACACTCACCCTTGCTACAGTAAACATTTGCAGTCTCCTCCCCTCACACTAACTATTCAAGCTTGATACCAGCAACCTGGCACCATGGCAGATCCTCCCTACCTCACTTGTGGCACCCTCCTACAAAGGACTGGTGCAAATGACAGCTCACGCTGCTGGAAAGTTGACAAATCACCTGCTCCTAGCCATTACCCTACGCTGGGACCCTAAACGACTACACTGTACTCAAACTAACAAGAAACAGAGGCGTTACATGTCATACTATGAGCTGCAGTAGATGTCCCTTAAACTCCTGCTCCTCCTCCTCTAATGTCAGGAAGTGTCCATCCAAACCCTGGCCCTGTTTCTACCAGGTAGTAACAAATCTAGCAAAACGGAGGGGGGGTTCTCACCATCGCCACCTTAAATATCTGTAGCCTCCTTCCAAAACTGGCATCCTTCAAGTCTTTGCCAGTCAACACAATCCCAACATACTAGCCATTGTTGAAACCTGGCTGATACCAAGCACTCCGGACCATGCCATCTCTTCACTAAGGTTAGCAATATTTTCAGACTGGACAGGACTAATAAAGGGGCGGTTGTGCTATTTACATTAAGGACAACCTCTCTAGCCACCCTGTCTGCTTTTCCACCACTAACTCCTCTGTGCAATTTCTTCCTGTCAAGCTACTACTTGGTGCCCAAAATAAAGTGCTACTGTGGCGCTGTCTGTATCCCTCCCAAAGATCAGGGTCCGCCTCCAGATTGTTCTTGAGTTTGTAAGATCGCAACCACCTGACACCGAGCTCCTTCTCCTTGGTGACTTTATATCAATTGGCTTCGCATCAGACGTTGGGTCCCTCAAGGATGCTATCCTAGCAGCTAACCTAACGCAGATGGTGAGCTCCCCCACTAGAAAAAACTGCAAAACTGGAACTTGCACTCTCATTGACTGGATCCTTGCTAGCCACCCAGCCCGCATAAAAAACACAGTTGTCCTCCCGGACTCTCTCAGTGACCACTCCCCTGTGATCTGTACCTGGACAAATAAGTTCTAAAAACCACCTCCAAAAACCATCTCAAGCAGAGTGCTACCCCCTTGAAACCTTACTAAGCTCTAGACCAGTCTTTTACAGCAAGACTGGTCCCCAATATACAATACTCTAGATGTTGACGCAGCCCTAGACTATTTTATCACAACTTTCAACACTGCCTGTGACACCTACGCACCAGTAAAAAAGCGTAAAATCAAAGCGCTCTCAAATCCCTGGTTCACGGCCAAACTACTGGCCCAACTCAAAGCTCGGGACCATCTCTGGGCCATAGCCAGAACCACAGGCTCCTTGACGGATATCCAGAAGTATAAACAGGCACAAAACCAATGTACCAAACACATCTGACTAATGAAGAGCTCCTATTTCAAAAATGCTCTCGAAAACTCCTGGGGTGACGGGAGATCATTCTGGGACAACATTAGAAATATCACGACTAAGCAGTCCAAATCCTCTCCCACTATAATGACTGTTGATGGAACCACTACCCTAGACCCAATGGTCATGGCAAAGGCTTTAAATAAAACTTTTACTGACCTCAGTGGGGTCCTCCCGCCGGACTTCTTCTCTGACACAGACTCTCCAAAACCAACATCTCCTACTGCCTCACCTGACCAACCGCTTTTCCACTTCAAAATAGTTAAGGCACATGAAGTCTACAAATATATAAAAAAGGCTATCTAAATCCAGAGCAAGCAGTGATACTATTGATCTTAAAATTCTGTCCCTTACCCTGGAAGAGGTGGTGCACCCACTCACCAAAATTTTCAATCTCTTCCTCTGCCTTAGTCAATTTCCCAGTAAATGGAAGTCTGCTGTAGTCACACCAGTGTTCAAAAGTGGCGACAAGTCCCTACCAGGAAAGTATCGGCCTATATCTATACTTCCACCCCTCTCCAAGGCCCTCGAACGCATTGTGGCTGACCAACTCTCAGACTATCTGCATAAGTATAACATACTCTGCTTGCAGCAACATGGATTTAGGAAAGGACACAGTACGTCGACTGCCCTACTGGAGTTCTCAGGAGAAATTCACACTGCCTTGGACAAAGGATATCAAACCGGAGCTGTTTTCATTGACCTAACAAAGGCGTTTGATACTGTTCACCATGGCTTACTTATCACACAACTCACACAGTCTTGGGCTCTCAGAAGGACCAGGTGCCTGGTTAAAAGTTACCTGGCCCAACGCTCTCAATCAGTAAAAATCTCAGAAGTTCTCTCAGACTCAAACCGGTCCTCTCAGGTGTTCCACAGGGGTCAGTCCTAGGCCCCTCCTTTTCAGCCTTTTCTAAACTCTCTCCCAAATCCTGCCCAGAACAAATAATCCTTTATGCTGACGATGGCGTGATTCTCTCCTCTCATAAGGACCCGAAACCCTTACTCCAGAGCCTGCAACTTGCTTTCTCCAATGTTGAAAAGTGGTTCCTAGATCACAAGCTGGTCCTAAATCACAAAAAAACAAAATCCATGCTTTTCTTCAGTCCACAAAACAGAAAAAGACAAATTCCACTTACTATCAAAACATACCCAGGAAATACCCTTGAACAAGTGTCAACATTTAAATACCTTGAATCACCTTTGATCAAGGTCTTACTTTATGACCCACATTGATAACACAGCTAAACGGTGAACCAGCGATTGGTATCCTGTTCAAACCGCAATTCTTACCCAAGCTGCACTGAGGATTGCTATCCAAAGCTCTGTCATCTCAATCATAGACTATGGCTTAATTATCTATGGCTCTGCCACTACCACCGCACTAAGGCGCATCACAACCACCCAAAACAAGGCCTGTCGGCTGCTCACTGGAGCGCAAAGACGTACTCATACATGTGAGCTCTGCACTGAAACAGGATGGTTGCAACTCTCAATCGCATAAGGTACCTCACATGCTTGATGGCAAAAAAATCCATCTTGGGCCACACTCCGACGTGTATCCAAGACCTACTTTGCCCGAATACCAGCATCCGTCCCACCAGAAGATCGGAACACCAGCCTCTCCAGGTCCCCAGATGCCAGACCACACAGGGCCAAAGATCTTTTGCCTATCATGCCCCCAGCTGGTACAATGCCCTGAGCTCGCTCATTACATCCTCCATGTCACTAGGAGCTTTTAAATCTATGCTTTACTCTCACCTCTCAGCCTCTAGCTCCTGTGACTGCCTTGACTAATGATTCTTCCCTCATGGCTGTTTTTACTGTTTTTCATCCTCTTCCTCCTCCTCCTCTGCTCCTTTCTTGACACAGGCATCTGAGTACCTCTAACTACTCTAAGTCTGCTCCCCTCCCCATATCTCCTCCTACCCTTCCCTCCTTGACCGTTCCTCCAATATTTTGCTTTTTTCCTGTGATGTACTGTATTATACTGGCTTATTGAAACCTTTATAATTTGCTGACCATTCTATGTAACATGTCTTGTTTGTTTGTACACTGATGACGTAGAACCTTTGTAAAAGAGCCATTGGCTCAAAGGTAATAATTCCTAGAACAATAAACTAAACTAAACTAAAGTATGAGTCATTGGTCAGTGAGTAGCACACAGTAAAGTTCTGTGGGAAGTGAGTAATAAACAGTGAGGGCCTTTGGTTGGTGAGTAACAAACAGTAAAGTTCTGTAAGAGATGGGTCATTGGTAGGTGAGTAACTTATAGTAAAGGTCTGTGGGAGGCGAGTAATAAACAGTGAGGATTGTTGGTCAGTGAGTAGCTTGTAGTAAAGGTCTGTGGGGGGTGAGTAATAAACAGTGAGGATTGTTGCTCAGTGAGTAGCTTGTAGTAAAGGTCTGTGGGAGGCGAGTAATAAACAGTGAGGATTGTTGGTCAGTGAGTAGCTTGTAGTAAAGGTCTGTGGGAGGGGAGTAATAAACAATGAGAGTCAATGTTAAGTGAGTAACATACAGTAAACTTGTGGGAGGTGAGTATAAAACAGAGATGGCAGTTGGTCAGTGAGTAACATACAGTGAAATTCTGTGGAAGGTGAGTGATAGAGAGGGCCATTTGAGCGAGTAACAAACCGTGAGGACCTTTGGCAGGTAAGTGACAAACCTTGAGAATATTTGTTATATTAGTACAGATACTAAAGGCCTTTAGTTGGTAAGTACAAGCTGTGAGGATAGTTGGTATGTATGTAGGCACAAGCAGTGAGAGCCTTTGGGGAGAAGAGCAGCACAGTTGTATTAAATTAAAACAACTAAATACATTTTTTATTTGCTTAAAGTTCTAAACCAAATAATAAAAAAAAATAATAATTGGCCAAATTATGTCTGAATGGTAAACAATATTGAAAGGGCAAAAGATAGTGTTCTATGTTATTAGACTCGCTTTGCTAGTATAATACTTTTGAGACAAACACATTTTACAGCTTATTAAACTATGGCCAACCATATTAACTAATATTATTCAAATCACTCTTTCTCCCATTTTTTCTTGCTGACATATTGAGTCCGTTACTGTATATAAATCATTTGTAAATCGGGGCAGTTCCATCTCAGCCCGTTCCTGAACTATGATTAACCCCATGCAGTATAATACACAAGAAAAAAAACACTTGAATAAGGGAAGCAGAGGTGGTGGTAGAAGGGAAGGAAAACAAGATTTAAAGGAGGAGAAGGTAAAGAAAGGGAAGAAAGGCGGGAAGGGGAGGAAGGGATGAGAGAGGGGGCACAGGTAGTAAACAGCTCTCATCGGGCATACATATTCAGGCATAAAGTGCGTTTTTCTACATCCACTGCAGTATTGTAAATGGAAGTTATGACACAATTGCAAGAAGCTGTTTACAAGCAGTGAGCTACATTACAACATGGGTAAGAATGTTCTAGTCACCTGATTGGTTAATGGAGAACTGCGCTGAATCTGCAACTCATTTTTCCAGGTAGATTTTTACATACTAGTTCCAAGTGTGTTCTTAGCCTAGCTTTACAGACTGGTTAGTTACCTTAGTGGGTGTTTCTGATTTACATGCTGCTAGCGAGAAACATTTGTAGAATCATGGATGTAGTTTATGTCCTCGCTCTGCTCTTCTATTGTTGGTACAATGCATTTATTTTCTACTACAGAACTTTGTGGCTGAGAGGGCATAAACTACATCATGTAGAGTTTTTATTATTTTTTTGTGTTATTTATTAGAAAAGTCGGATTTACAACCTTTGAGTCGGGGACTCGTTTGCAAAGGCACTTCGTCGCCGGGGGTGGGGTAGACAGAGTTACATAGTGTGGTTACAACAGTGAGAACAGTACAGGTGCAGCATTAAACATAGAGTACACATAGGTTACATAATAATGTTACTTATAATAGATTACAGTCAAATGCAAGGTACCCCAAGGGTCACATTGGGGTGCAGCCCTGGACATACCTACAGTAGATAACACCTGGAGAGGGTGGAGGTAGGGATGGGAGTGGGGTGGGAGGGAGGGAGGGAGGGAGGGAGAGGATAGGCTGTCCGGAGGACATTGTCAAGCCAGGGAGGCCTGACAGGAGGATCCCACAGTGGGATTAATTAGGTGGATCTACAGCAATGAGCGTCGAAGAGATAGTTCTAAAATGGTACTTATTTATTTTATTTAGTTTTTGTTGACCAGGTAGGTGCACTAGACAAACAAATGCCTATTTTCAGGCATCACCTGGGAGAGTACATGTAAGTAATAAACTACAACAGGGTGTGCATTGTAGGATTGAAGGATTGTAATATACGGATATGCCATTTTAATATGGCACTAAAGTATACAAAATAATTCCTGTAATAGCAGTTCCTGAAACTGATAATACTATCATTCCTCAGTGATAATACTAATGTTCAGAGATCGTAATACTATCGTTCGGAGATCTGAATGATAGTGTTATCAAAGATCCAGAACAGCACAACCGCAGAACTCCCTCACACTGCACAGCTAGTTGCCATGGTGCCAACTATGGTTGCTAGACACACAACCTGTCACTTTTCAAACCCTGCATTATGGTTGGCCACGTTTGCTCTGTGGGAGGGCAGAGCAGTTTTCAAAACATGGCAGCTGTCTCTTGCTTGCTGAGAGTAACTTAGCTGTGGTAGTTTTGCGTGTTTCTTTTTTTTTTTTTTTTTTACAAGTGAAGGACTATCTGGTTGATTCTGCCTTCAGTTCGGCTTACTAATGCCGCTGCCGCCACAAACTGACGCAACCCCGACTGAAGAAACAGAAGAGGAGGCTTGCCGTAAAGATTTCATGTACGGTCCTAGAGATGTCACCACCGCTGCTTTGCTGATGCTGACCCGCTTCTGTGCACCGCCGTCAAGGGACCAGTTAAACTTAAAATAACAAACGGGGCTGAACATAGCCCACACCATAGCGAGCAATCAACTTGCTGTCCCAACAACTCGCTACTTCTCTTTTTTTTACATAAATGCAGCTGCACCAGAGGGGACCCGCAGACACTGCTACAGGAGGTAACTGTTCTGTAAATCTTCGCTCTCTGTCCTCACAGCACTTCTGTGCACAGGAAATTTTTTGTATATATCAGTAACATATTAAAATGGCATTTCCATATATTACAAAAAATAACAAATAGCTGAGTGTGTGTCACCAGGAAGTAATACCATCTCGCGGTTCTGGGGACAGGGAACCTCGTGATGGTATTACTCCCATGTAATACACACTCGCCTATCTATTCTGTTTTTAATGCATGCTCCAGGTGTGTAGTAAGATACAAAGCCAGAGGCCAAGTGTTCTTACACCCCTGGGAAGTGCATTAAAATCCTTTGACGCACACCCTGGAGTGGCTTATAACACTTACTAAATGGCTGTAAGTAAGTCTTTGGGAAGAAAGTGAGATTCGCACCTGGCTGTGCATTTATAGAGATTTTTAGAAGTCAGATGGCTGCCTCTCGTCAGCGACATTTCTAGAAATTTTGTTTTGCCATTTTACAAAACAAAATGCATTACAGAGAATGATACAAGACAAAGATAATTAATGTAACAAATTTTGCAAAAACAAGTCATCATATATTACAGCCTAAGTTGAAAATAGAATGTCATACAGTCACAATAGACATTGAGAACCAGTGCAAATGCAACAACATATCCACAGGGGATATGAGCTCAGTGTGAATGAATATTCATGGTCATACAATAGGGGTATGTAAGCTTCCACGATTATACTAATAACAGTACAAGTAACAATACATAACAAGCAGTGCCAATCAAGGGCAGGAACACTTGGGACAAGTTAAGTAGGTATTCGCGGTACCTACTACAAAACGAGGCTGCCAAAGACATAGTCAGATCTCAGATGGAATGGAATTTCATAACCTTGGAGCAGAATAAGGAAAAGAGAATTCCCCAGCCCTGGTTTTAAATTTGGGAATATTCATCTGGGCATTCTCACCAGACCTCAAGGGGTATACACTGTGCACTGAAATGAGGAGGGTGGCATGGGATAGAGGCATACGATTGTGGAAAATGCCATAAATTAAACTCCCAAGAGAGAGGTCACAGGACAAGGATGGGAGGAAACCAGCCAACTGTGTCATAGAAGGAGCAGTGTTGTGTAGTCTATGAGATGCCAATGTGAAACGGCAGATATTACTGTAGGCAGCGTCCCATCTAGTGAGAGTGGTTTTCAAGGCCACAGTGAGTATAGGAGCTCCATAGAGGAGTTTGGGAAGGAGCATTCCATGGGTAATAGCTAGTCGAGCTTGAGGGGTCAGATTGCTGTTAACTTTGTAGGAGACACCCAGCATGGAGTTCACAGATTTGCAGATACCTATCACATGGCAGCAAGTAATCTAATGAAGGATCAAGGGTGATGCCAAGGTAGGTGAAAGAGGTGATCGAGTGGACTGGAGACCCGTCATGGTATGCAATGGATGTGGCTGGGCATTGTCTCAGTCTTGAGGGCATCCTGAATAGCATTGACTGTTTTGGTCACAGTAAGGATCAGCTTGTTATGAGATAGCCAGTAATGACGAGACCAGAGGTCAGGGTGAGGTGCTGGTTAATACTGGTGATTTCCTTAGAGCTAGTATAGTAGACTGTCATGTGCATATAGTATAGCAGAGCAGTGGAACAGACATAGATCCTTGCGGACCCCCACAAATGTGGGGCGGGTTCAGAGAAGGCGGATCCATATTTAACTCTCTGGGACCTGTCCACTAGATAATTTCTGAACCAAGGGAGCTTAGAGGGAGATGTACCTAGACAGAGTGGTCAACAAGGTCGAAAGCCTTTGTCTAGTCAATGAAAACTGCACCTGTGAGGCTGCCCTTATCCATGCCTAAGGCCATGTGATTGGTGAGTGTGAGCAGGGTAGTAGTGCTGTGCCCCCACATAAACCATGCTGCTTGGGTGAGAAGAGATCCTGAACAGTGAGATAATTGGTAAGCTGGGGGGAGATGATTTTCTCGAGGATTTTGTTTCAGGGACACTGTCAACACCCCTTAGGACTCAAACTTTCCATACTTTAAAAACACATTTTATGAGTCCTGACATTCGTAGAGCATGCTGACGAGCTGGTAGTTTGATTCTGATTCCTTTTTCTTTTAAAAGGGAGAAACAGACTACTCACCATACTGGTGTTACCACACCTAAATGTGTTTGTTTAAATTCTTGATCAACTCACACTCATCTTTCCTGGGCTTGGGAACACCCACAACACAGTCTAGCTGCTCAAAGATGCAGTGAGAGGAGAATATTGCATTATGAGTAGCTATACTGTTTTACATGTGAACATGCCAGCAGGTAAAGGTCTTACGGTCTATCAGTCTGCTCGATTGTGCATCTCCCTGTATATTTACAAAGGGTGCTGCCCCTCTCCGTTTCCCTTTTGACCTTCCTCTAATTCCCCTTTGCCCCTCTTCTATCCGCAGTTTTTCCCCTCACACTGTCCCGACACCTCTTGAAGCTGTCCACCGTTTTTAGAGATACCAACTCCGCTGGCAGCTCATTCCGCTTGGCCACCACTCTCTCTGTGAACAAGTGCCTCCTCATTTCCCTCTAAACCTTCCTCCACCAGTTTTAGGCTGTACTTCCCTAGTGGTCTTGTTCCTATTAAGGCTGAAGAGGCCATCAGTGCTCACCATGTTAATACCGTTAGATACTTGAAGGTCTCAATCATGTCTCTGCTCTCCCATTTTCCTCAAGAGAGTACGTGCTGAGCCTCCTGAGCCTCTCTTCACGGGTGTTGCCCTGCTGGCCCTGGATCATCTTGGTTGCCCTTCTCTGGGCCTCTTTCATCAAGCTGATATCCTTCATAAGATACAGGCACCAAAACTGCACACTATACTCCAGGCGTGGTTTTACCAGTGACTTGTACAGTGGCAGGATGACCTCCGCCTTCCTGGTGGTGGTGCTTCCTGGCTATGTAGCTTATCATCTGATTTATGTTGGCTGCTGCTCTCACACAGTGTGCAGTGTTTTAGGTCACTTGCGATCATTATTCCCAGGTCCTTTCCTTCTTCTGATCTGGTTACCTGCACTCTACCCAACCAGTATTTGGTCCTCGGATTCTTTGCCCCCAAATGCATAATTTTGCACCTGTTTGGCATTGAACCCCAGCTGCCAAATGCCAGATCACTTTTCTAGCCTAGCCAGGTCCTCTGTGAGTTCCTGCCTTCCCTCCTCTGTGTTCACCCTCTCACGGAGCTTGGTGTCATCCGTGAACAAGCAGATTTTACCCTTAACCCCATCCATGATGTCACTTTTGAAGATGTTAAACAACACTGGACCGAGCACTGAGTCCCATGGGACCCCACTGGTCACAGGCCTCATTTCTGAGAATTCTCCACGGACTACCACCCTTTGGTTTCTGTCCTGCAGCCAGCTTCTGACTCCTCCCGTGAGCTTAGCCCCCACCGCCAGTTTCTCTATCTTCCTGACCAGTTTCCTGTGAGGCACAAGTTAAAGGCCTTGCTAATTCCAGATACAGGACATTAACCCATGGCCCTTGTCCACTATCCTAGTGACGTAATCGAAGGAATCAGTTAGGTTAGTTTGGCAGGACCTCCTAGTACAAACCCATGCCACCTGTTGTCCTGGAGCCCATTTTCCCCCAGAAAACCTATCAGTCTGTCTTTCTGGATGGTCTCCATCATCAGCTTACCCACTTTTTTTTTTTTACTACTTGCTGTTTATGCCTCCTTCAGCGCTGCATCTGTCCCTTCCCTCAGGGACTCCTTGAGCGACTGACAGGGCTCTGTCAGGCATCTCAGGGATTGTTTCAGTGGACTGGGCCCCCTATCCAGCCTTGGATGACCCCTGGTGAGGTATGAGGGGACCCTGGTCGTGTCCCCCAACCAATTTCCATCACATGGGGTGGTCCAGCTGAGCGCCTTCCCAGATCCTGGTCATGTGTGGCTGTGGTGCTGGGGCCCATCTCCAGGTGCAGATGCAGGGGTTCCCATTTGTCTGGTCCCCTACCCCTCGGATGATGGCATACAGGAAGGTCAAGGAGACAAGGGCATGCCGAGACATGCCCGTCCTGAGGACCTTGCTGACATCCTTCCCCGTGTCCTGCGATTATGGAGTTGCACCTTCACCTGTGGTCACCCAGGTAGTGGTATTGCAACAGGACCCGTGAGCCCACCGGGCACTCAGTCCTCCTCCCCGTCCGACCTTCCAACAAATCAGGCTCACTACCACTGGGTTGCTGGCGTCATAAGCAGTAGCGCCACCACTGTGCCGACTGTTCGTTCAGCTTACCCACTATTGAGGTTAGGCTGACTGACTGTAGTTCCTGTTCATCCATCGGCCCACTTTATGGAGGCATCACATGCACCATTCTCCAGTCCTGGGGCACGTTTCTGGATTCCAGATTGGTGTTAAACAGATTTTCCAGGGATCTGCCAGAACCTCTGCTAGTTCTGTAAGAACCCTTGGGTGCATGCTATCTGGCCCTGGTGATCATTCCACCTGTAGGGCCCATAGGCCCTTGAGTACCCTGTCAGCTTGTATTTTGCCATCTGTGACTTCTCTCCTCCCTGTCCCAACCCCCACATACACACACTCCTTTGGTACTGATCTGTCCTTCTCCGAGTGAAGATTGAACAGAAGAACCATTAAGCACCTCTGCCTTCTCTTCACTGCCTCTTCCCAACCCCCATCTTATTTAGCCTTACAATCTTGTCCTTCATATTTCTTTTCTCACTTATATACCTAAAAAGCCTTCTCACCCTCTTTATCCCTTGGGCAAGTTGTACCTCTCCATGGCCTTTCGTGCCTTACTGCTCTGCTTGCCTCTTTGACTTAGCTGCGAGTCCATCCTATCCCTCCTCCTTCTAAGCACGCTTGTACTTCCTAAAGGCTCCCCTATCACTTTTGCCACCTCTTTGCCAAACCAGCTGGAGTTTTGGCCTTAGCTTTCTGCCTTTGATTGTGGCACACTCGTAGTGGCCTCCATCAGTCCCTTCTTTATTATGGCTCCTTTCTGATCCATCTCCATCCCCACTTGATCCCAGAAAGGTGTCCTTGCAGATCTGCTCCCATCCTACCAAAGTCAGCCCTCTGAAAGTCCAAAACCCTTGTCTTGGTCCTGACCAATCCCTCTGCCCATGTCCAGGTGAAACCACACGGTGTGGTGGTCACTTCCTACAAACAACATATCCACCTTCACATCCTGCACAGTTGGAGAGGACTAGATTCAGGAAAAACCTCTTCCCTTTTGGGGTGTTTGAGATGTTCAAGAAGTATGCAATAAAAGTAAATCAAGGATTTGAAATGAAACAAAGTTTAGTATAATTACACCATTAGCGTGCATTTCGGTTCTACCAGCAATACCAATGAATTTTACTGAAAGTACCCATTCATAAAATGTGAGTTTTCAGCTAGAAATAATATGATGTAAAAAAGGTTGACACTGTCCCTTTAACAGATTTTCAGGAACCTATATTAGGAGGAGTGTATGCCAACCCTTTTAAAACAAAAAGGGGGACATCCAGTGTGTAGTGGTCTGAGGAGTGGAGTTACTGTTAAACAGTGGTGTGTGTGTATATGTCGGGTAAGGCCTTGGTATGTGTGAAAAGCTGTTGAAGGCATTGGCTACAGTGACACTACTTACAGTTAACATAACTTAGGAACATGTCAGAGGGGGAGTGGTCCTCAGTTTTCCCCCAGCACGTTTCACCTGTCTCCAGAATAGCCTGGCGTTGTGAATAGTAAAGAGCTGCTTATAGTGAGAGCTCTTACTATACCTGATAGCACTTTTTACACTCGATTCAGCATTTCGTGTATGCAGCCCAGTCAGTGAAGAGGATGCCTTGTAATAAAGCCATTTTTTATCCCTGATGATTAACCTGGAAAAGAGGGGGGGCAGTCCCACCATTTAGTGACATGACTTCTCCCTTTTTGTAATAGGGGCAAATCTGTCTTGCAGGCCTGTAAAAGTAGAGGTAAAAAGGCTACTGCTGAGTTGATACCATAGGTCTCATATAGATGAGATCAGTCAATTTAGACACATTATCCCAAAAAGTTTGGGGTCAAGATTATGTACAAAACTGTATGATTACCATCAGAGTGTAACTCAGAAACACCCATTGAGGTTACTGAAAGGCCTGTATGGATGGAACAATAACAGATTTTGAATCAGCGCTCAGAAATGGCTTCTGTACAGGACGAGAGTGTTTTTCAGAAGAGAAGGTGCACAAGAAGAAGGGGGTATGCAATGAAGCTAGAAGTGGGGAAATTTAGGAGGGATGTGAGGAAGTACTTTGTCACTGAAAGAGTGGTGAACACCTGGAGCAGTGCATAGATAGTGGGGCCAAAACAGTGGTGGGCTTCAAGCATGTACAGTATGTGATAGGCACAAAGGAATCTTGGTAGGAAAGTGTGTATGTGTGGTGGGTGGGTGGGGACTGGAGATCAGGTAGGATCTGCAGTGACAGTATAGACAGGGACATAATGGGCAGACAGGATGGACCAAGTGGTTCTTATCTGCTGACAAATCCTATGTTTCTGTGTTACTGGGAAAATTAATTACACATTCAGTGCCGTTCCTTTAAAGTACAAATACAAGAACGAATTATCTGGCCATAATTACCCACCTGCACTTTTTAGCCTGTGCACCAAGTTTGACTGAAGTATCAATACACCTCAACTGGAACTATGTTTTTGTCTTTTCATGTTTCATATTGAAAATAATAGTTTCTTATTAAAAATCATAAAAAAAGACAACTTTAAAACATTTGTAAGTAGCATCCATGTTATAAGTGAATAATGCACTTTAGGACTGTGCCATTATGGTCAATAGATAATCGCATTTTCTTCTTAACTGTTTTAAAGGGACATTGTCAGCTTTCTTGACTGTTTCTGAACTACTACTATTTTGCATGCTCTATTCCCAGTGATAATATAGCTGATCAACCGATTAACATAAAATTGACAATAATGCATTTCGTGAGAATTAATAAACGGTCAGGTGATGTGTTGAGATCAGTGACGCTTTCTAGAAACCAAAAGCCATTTAATAATTTCCTACCACCTTCTAACAATATGAGACAGCTGGGTAATCTGAGCAAGTTATTTTACAGGTTAAGCTGCTATGATGCAAGCTCCTCAGAAGCAATCCTATCGTCCCAGCATGGCTCAGCACAGCATCAGATCCGGGTCTGCACCACCTTCGTGGAGCCATTCCATGCCCATATTGGAGCCCATTACATCGTGTTGGGAGAGATTGAGAAGGGGGAAGGTACAATGCAGTCTGCTATTTTTTTTTACAAGGTGCCAAACTGAATGTACAGCTCAGCTGTGCAGGGTATGTCACATGAAATTGTAATATATGATAACTATTACCTGTACTACCGTGGTATTGCAAAAGTAGTCATATTTTCATAGAGCTTTTCCTTGCCCCTGGTTCTGCCTGACTGCAACCCTCCCCCCAGCCCAGTCACTGATTTTGTCATGGACTTACAGGTTATCCACCACATACCTTGGACTGGGATAGGTAGGTGGCCAGCTGTGTCGCATAAGAGCCTATGTGACTGTTGGCTTAGAGCGGACTGGGCATTCCTCCCAGTTCCTCTTTTCTCCAGGTTTGCCAGTGTTCAATGATGCGTGTACACATACATCCATACTGGCATCCGATGGCTCCTCCTCCTCCCCTTTCTGGTGCTCCCTGTCTGTACTTCCACCTCATCTCCACCAGTTGGCAGTTGGACAGTGGGAGCAGTATCCACTACTCCCCAAGGAGGGAAAGCAGTCCTTGGGGCACTTAATACTTTCTGTGGCCAGCCCTCAATGACCTGTGCATGTTCTCAAATGTGGGTCAGAAGTAATCATTTTTGTGCAAAAGTCTCCTCAAACCCTTGCATCTGAGAGAGCTGGGGTGGAAGGAACAGTCCCCTAAACAAACAAACAAAATATTTTTTGAAATTCCTGAAAACAGTGGTATACCGTGAACCACAGTTATTGTGGTATTGGAAATTGCCCGTGGTATCAATAGCATAACCTTCGATACCACAGTATGCAGTTAAACTGTAATACTATGACATTCCTAGTGTTGGGCTGTCACCACCAAGTCCCAGCCAAGACAGTGCAGAGCTGCCACCACCCAATCCAGACTATGCCGAGTCACTACTACCCAGCCCCAACCAAGACAGTGCAGAGCCACCACCACCCAATCCAGACCGTGCTGAGTCACTACTACCCAGCCCCAACTAAGATGGTGTAGAGCCACCACCACCCTATCCAGACCATGCTGAGTCACTACCACCCATCCCTAACCAAGACAGTGTAGAGCCACCACCACCCAATCCAGACCGTGCTGAATCACTACTACCCAGCCTCAACTAAGATGGTGCAGAGCCACCACCACCCAATCCAGACCATGCTGAGTCACTACCACCCAGCCCCAACCAAGACAGTGCAGAGTCTCCACCATCCAATCCAGACCATGCTGAGTCACTACCACCCATCCCCAAACAAGACAGTGCAGAGCCACCGACGCCCAATCTAGACCATGCCGAGTCACTACTACCCAGCCCCAACCAAGACAGTGCAGAGCCACCACCACCCAATCCAGACCATGCTGAGTTATCATCACCCAGCCCCAACCAAGACAGTGCAGAGCCGCCACCAAATATCCAGACCATGCTGAGTCACTGCCACCCAGCCCCAACCAAGACACAAGACAGTGCAGAGATGCCACCATGAGTCCAGACCATGCTGAGTTACTACCACCCAGCCCCAACCAAGACAGTGTAGAGCCACCACCACCCAATCCAGACCATGCTGAGTCACTACCACCCAGCCCCAACCAAGACATTGCAGAGCCACCACCACCCAATCCAGACCATGCTGAGTTATCACCACCCAGCCCCAACCAAGACAGTGTAGAGCCACCACCACCCAATCCAGACCATGCTGAGTCACTACCACTCAGCCCCAACCAAGCAAGTGCAGAGCCACCACCACCCAATCCAAACCATGCTGAGTTATCACCACCCAGCCCCAACCAAGACAGTGCAGAGCCACCACCACCCAATCCAGACCATGCTGAGTTATCACCACCCAGCCCCAACCAAGACATTGCAGAGCCGCCACCAAATATCCAGACCATGCTGAGTCACTGCCACCCAGCCCCAACCAAGACAGTGCAGAGACGCCACCACGAGTCCAGACCATGGTGAGTTACCAGCACTCTGTCCTAACCAAGAAAGTGTAGAGCTGCTAACACCCAATTCAGACCATGTTGAGTCACCACTAAGCCCCACCTCAGACCACGTTGGAGCATGACTCAGACTGTACCCAGTCTTAGCCAAGATCATGTTTATCCCAGCCCATGACCAGCCATGAACCAAACTGTACCCAGCCTCAGTCTAGGCCATGTACAACCTAAACTGTGCCTGGCCTTCACTCAGATTGTGTCCAGCCTATACTGTACCAAGCTCCAACCCAGACTATGGCCTGTAGATCATGCCCAGCTCTGACCATGTCCTGCCTAGACCATGCCCAGACTCAGACTGTGTCCAACATATACCCTGCCACTCCCAACCCAGACTGTGTTCAGCCTACACCATGCCCAGTCCTGAGCCAGACCATGCCTTGCCTAGACTCTGCCATGTCCCGACGCAGACTGTGTTCAACCTAGACCAAAGGTCTGCAACGTGAGGCTCGGGAGCCGCATGCGGCTCTTTGCCTGTGTTCATGCGCTCTGCATCTCCTTAACTCTCAAAAATCCAACTTTATGCTTTTCAGTATTTCTGCTGCTTTGCTCCACAATAAAGTATTTTGGAATTGTCTGTGGAGGTCACGCACTGAATATGCAGTATCACATACACACTAATATTCTTGATAGAAACATAGAAATGTGTAGGCAGAAAAGGACCATCAGGCCCACCCAGTCTGCCTAATAAGCTGCTGAACTTTGCAATTTCCTACCATCCCCCGATCCAAGAGACCCTTGTGTCTATCCCATGCTCCCTGAACTCCCCACAGGCCCTGCTCCCACCACCTCCTCTAGGAGTGTGTTCCAGTTATCCACCACCCTCTTCATGAAGTAGAATGTTCTTGATGCTGGGACAATATGAGGAAGTCAAGCATAATTACTTATGAGAGGCTATTGGCACTGCAGTGTCCACTATATTACAGGCCAGTACTGATACTACCATTTGCATTACTGACATCAGCCAGTGGGATGTGAGGAGAAAACTTTCAAAGGTTCATGGCAGGACTGCCTGATGACATCATAGTTAGTGTTACTGCTTACCAAGGTGCTGAACAAGGTTGGTACCAAAGCCCAGAGTATTGCACATCAAGTGGCAACCCCAGTGACAATCAGCTCTGGATGCCTCACAACTGCACACATGCTCTCTGGTAACCAAAGGGGAAGGATCATGTTGGCAGAGATTTGCAGCTCAGGAAATGTTGCCAGATGTTAGCAGGGCTTGCAGTACTTGACACTGAATGCAGAGGCACCAGACATGCCATGTGTTTTTACATATAGAAGGCTGGGCCTGGTAGATGTCCATGCCCAGCCACCCATGCCTGACTAAGATATCAGTGCCCCAAGTGGGAGGGACAGATGGACTCCTATCCTCAGATACACAAGATGGTCCAGCCAGTTATTTTGTTATCCTTCTCCACCTCTTGACAGGTGCTGAGCACTTTATGTACTTTACTGTGATAGCCTCACATCAGTTGGGATCTAGATGGGGTGAGAGGTACGACTACAGTTACATCAGGATGCTATGTGGCATTCAGATCATTTGAAAGTCAGTTGTTCCTCAGGCAGGATAGAAGGCTGTGGGGATGGAAGGAGGACCGAGTCAAGGCATGCAAGGTCATACAATTGCAAGAAATATTAAAGGGACATTGTTAACCTTTTTTGTATTATTTTAGGTAAAAATCCACATTTTATGATTGCTTACTTTCTCTAAAATTCATTTATGTTGCTGGTAGTTTTATCTACCTCATTGCTTGTTCGAACTGAAATGCATGGTAATGTATAGCTATCTATGCCCGGCTTTGTTTTGCTTCATATCACTGGCTACTACTTAGTGTATTACTCTGAACACTGAAACACCCTCAAACAGTGCAGCCACTCATGATACAATAGTCTCCTCTACGCCCACCATATATTCAGTGGCTAGATTGTCTTGGGGGTGTTCCAGAGTCCAGGAAAGATGCAGTGTGATGTGGTCAAGAAATGTAAACAAACATGTTTTGGTGTGGTAACACCAGTATGTTGGGCTGTCAGTTTTTCACTTTTTAAAATAAAAAAGGGATGTGAATCAAACTACTGCATAAACAGTCTGAATATAATGTGAACAATCGTAAATTGTGCATTTTAAACTTGGAACACTTTGAGGCTTAAGTAAGTTGGCAGTGTTCCTTTAAGCGTGTTAAACAAAGCTTTGCCAATATTAAGGAGGCACTGATGCTGTGAATCGGCCATACATTTTATGATAAACTGGCACACCCAACAAAGAAAAAAAATCATAGATAAGAACATAGCCTTTCAAGACTGGGGTGCTTTTGGTTTCATCAGCAGGGGTAGATGAATGTTTCAAGTGATTTGCAGCAAAAGTTTCCAAAAATATTAATTCCTGAGCATGTCCCAAACAAACATCCTATATGTGCCAATAATATGTGTGGAAGGGGTGGCCAGGCTCTCCCCTACCTATGCCGAGGCAGAGGAAGGTTGCACCAGAGAACAGAGGCCCACAGAGTGGGACTCTTTCAGTGGCTCCAAAAGATTTACCTGAAGCATGTATTAAGAATTAATTTTCAGTTACTAACTGTTTGCTTTTTCAACTACAAAATCATGGCTAAAACTCCTTTGATTCTCTTAGGGAGGATCTGGAGAGGAAACTATCCAGTGTGGCTTTTTTATGCAGTGTTCCAATTAATTAACATATGCTTTATTCAAATAGCATTGTTGGATGAGTTTAAGCTAAATTATGCACCACAAAGGACCTCTGCTATGCATACACTCATATGGCTCTCTGGTGATCAGACTGGTCATGCCAGGAGGACATGCAGCTCCCAATCCTGAAAAGGTTGCAGACCCCTGGTCTAGGCTGAACACAGTCTGGGGCAGGGCTGGGCTCAGTCTAGGTTGGACACTGAGTTGGGGCCAGTCATAGTCTAGGCTGGACATAGTCTGGGTGGATGCTGGGAAACGTCTAGTTTGGACACAGTTTGTGTTGGAGTTAGGCATGGTCTCACGTTGGACACAGTCTGGGCTGAGCACACTACAGACTGAACATGGTTTGGGTTGAGGCAGGGCAGGGTCTAGGTTGGATACAATCTGTGCTGGGGCCAGGCTTTGTGTAGGCTGGACATATTCTAGATCAGTGCTGGCATGGTCTAGGTTAGGCACATTCTGGTTTGGAGATGGGCAAAGTCTAGGCTGGACATATTCTAGACCAGGGCTGTGCATGGTATACCCTGGACACAGTCTGTGTCGGGGCTAGATATGGTCTAGGTTAGACACAGTCTCGAGTTGGGGCTAGACACGTGCTTGGTTGGATATAGTCTTGGTTGGGTGCAGAGTCTACCCTAGACTATGTCTGGCCACAACCCAGTCTTTTTCCCACCTCTCAGTCCCAGGTTGTTCTCTATAAAGACAGGACAGAAAGGGAGCAAGAGAAGATGGGTTAGAACTGTATGTTACGGATGGTATAACTGCCACGACATTTGAAGCTAACAAAAAGGAGGGACCAGAATCACTGTGGGTTCAACTCAGCCCAGCATCTGGGAAAAAGATGTACTTTGGGGTGATATACAGACTGCCAGGACAAACAAAAGAAAGGGATTTGGAACTCTTGGAGGAAATTAGAGGAGCAACACAGATTGGGATAACTGTGGTGGTTAGCAACCTAAACATGCCAGACATGGACGGGGGTTACCTAGTGGTGAGGTCTTCAAAAGTCAGGCTGTGCTGAGTCATCCCAGTAGCACAGAGGGCTGAGGTGCTTGGCGCCCACCGCTGCCACCGCTACCTGGGTTGATCAAGTCCAAAGTCCTCGTAGGGAAAATTTGGCTGCACAACCATACAAAGAAGAGACACAAAGGACAGATCCTTGCATTTAAACACTTTCTCCAAAACAAATGGGGCAGGGTCCTATTCCACCCTGTCATATATACCACCTCCTTGAGAGGGAACCTGTTTTTTTTTTAACAGGGTTCCAAAACTTTCTGTTTTCTGATAACGTTTGTTGCTTTCAAAAATTAAGCACATTTGCATCCATTTTTTATAACAGTACAGTAAAAAGTACAGTTCAAACCCATACATTAGTTTTTTTTTTCTTTCAACCTTAAGAACCCTCAATTCCTGATCCATATCATGACAGAAAATCAGCATTGCTATTCTCCTTACCAGATTTGTGTATCACAGTGAATTTAAATGGCTGCAGTGCCAGGTACCACCTTGTGATTCTGGAATTTTTATCTTTCATCTGGTTAAGCCAACAGAGAGGATTGTGATCAGTTACAAGAACAAAATCAGTTCCTAGCAAATAAAATTTGAGAGACTCCATGGCCCACTTTGCTGCTAAACACTCCTTTTCGATAGTGGAGTACATTTTCTCTCTGTCATGCAACTTCCTGCTTATGTACAGAATAGATTGTTTCATCCCATCTACATTTTGACTTAGGACTGCACCTAGGCCTACCTCGGATGCATCTGTTTCTAGTAGAAATGGTTTCTCAGAGTCTGGGCTTCTTAAAACAGGAGCTGAATATAATGCAGCTTTATAGCTTAAAAGCTTCATCACATTCTGGGGTCCATTTCACATTATTTGGATACTATTTTTTGTGAGTTTAGTGAGGGAGTAGCTAACTCAGCAAAGTTGGAAACAAATCTCTGATAATAACCAGCCAGCCCTTAAAATGACCTGACATGTTTCTGTGTTTTAGGTGCAGGGCTGTTAGCTACAGCTTCTATTTTAGAAATCTCAGGTTTGACTTCTCCATTTCCCAACAAATAGCGAACTGTCTGGTTTCCTGCATGCTCAATGCACATTTAGTAGGATTAATTGTCAGACCTGCATTTTGATAGCTTGGATAACTGCTTGTAGTTGTTCCAGGTGGCTTTCCCAATCTGGACTGTACACCACATCATCATCCAGGTATACAGCACAACAACCAGTGTGAGGGGATAAAATTACATCCATATACTGCTTGGAATGTAGCTGGCGCACCATGTAAACCAAATGGCATGGTGGTGAACTGATAGAATCCTATAGGGGTGGCAAATGCAGTTCTATCTCTGGATTCTGTAGCTAAAGGTATTTGCCAGTAACCCTAGGTGAGATCGAGGGTACTCCCCAGTCTGTGCACCAAATCATCTATTCAGGGCATAGGATAACTGTCAAATTCTGACACTTCATTAAGTTTCCTGAAATGAAGGCAGATTCTAACACCCCCTTCTTTTTTGTTTACAATTACCATGGGAGATGACCAAGCACCCCTCACTCCTCTGTGATACCCAATTCTTTCATTTTTTGTATTTCCTTAACCACATCAGTTCTTAACCACTTTGACAATCTGTATAACTTTTGCATAATAGGACGAGCATTCTTTGTCACTATTACGTGCTCAACCCCTTTTGCTCAGCCTGGTACCATGGTAAAAGTACTGTTAAATGTCTTTAGCACATTACGAATGTCTGCAGTTTGTTCTGAGATTAAGGAAACATTCACCTTTACAACATCAGTATTTACAGTTTGTTCTAGTCTATCATAAGCTACATCAGTATCTTCCTTATCAGTTGTTGGTAAAACCAACAAAGCAACTTTTGGCATTTTCTCAACCCATTTCTTGAGTAGGTTAGCTTGGTATATCTTAATAGAATTTTTTTCTATTAGGGGTCTCAGTCTCGTAGTTAACAGTGCCAGTACATCTAAGAACTTTTTAAGGCCCTTGCCACTTCATTAACAGTTTATTTTTCGTTGAGGGCAACAGCAGCAAAACCTTTTCACCTGGCTTGAAAACTTTTTCTTTTACCCCATAGTCATAATATACCTTCTGCTGGTTTTGATCCTCTTCCTGATTACTACAGGCAATTTCAGCATATTTTGCCAGCTTCTTTCTTAGAGCGCACATATAAGAAGATATAGATTGTTTCTGAGTGGGATTATCTTCTCACGTTTCTTTCATCACATCCAGTGGCCCTCTTGGCTGCCTACCATACAGCATTTCAAATGGTGAAAACTCTGTTCTTGCCTGTGGCACTTCTCTGTAAGCAAAAAGTAGGTAAGGCAAGTAATGGTCCCAATCTTTCCCTTCTCCTTTTACAAACCTTTTTAACACGTTTTAGGGTTTGGTTAAAATGCTCAACGAGACCGTCTGTCTGAGGGTGATCGAGGAGGTTATTATGGTAGTGATACCTAGCAGTCTGTACCGTTCCTTAAGCAGTGCAGCACCAAAATTACTACCCTGATCAGTAATAATTTCTTTAGGTATGCCCACTCTGCTGAAAATATTTGCAAGTTCTGCAACTTTTGGAGCTGTAACAGTATGCATTGGAACTGCTTCTGGGTATCGAGTAGCATAGTCACATACTACCAGGATAAATCTAGTACCCTTTTTTTTTTTTGTCTAAAGGACCAACCACATCCATTGCAATTCTCTCAAATAACGCATCTGTTAAGGGTAGGGGCACCAGGGGCACCTAGTCTTTTCTAGTGACTGGGACTACTTTCTGACACTCAGCACAGGAATTACAATAGGTAGCAACATCTTCATGAATTCCAGGCCAGTAAAATCTATACAGCAATCTGGCAAGGGTGTGATCCCTCCCTGAGTGACCAGCCATAGGACTATCATGTGCTGTCTGTAACAACTCTGTTCTGTACTTCTGTGGTATAACCAATTGTTCTGTCTGTTCCTGTGTCTGAGGTTTAACCCAAACTCTGTACAGTAACCCATTACATTTTTTAAACATAAGTTCACCCTGTTTTGGTTTCACCTCCAGCTGCTTAAAATAACCCTGGAGATAAACATTGTTAGCTTGTTCTGAAAGAAAATCACGATCAGTTATCAATTTAGTTTGAGCATTTCACATTTTAACCCTTTATGTCCATCAGTTATTTTTTGCCACAGTTTCTTCAGGCTTTGTCTTTCTTTCCTGGATTTCCGTATCTTGGAGCTGTGCTCAAACAAGTCTGAGTCAAAATCTTTGAAAGGAAAAATGTCCCCACTGTTTGAAATTTTCTTTGCCCGAGCTCTTGTCACCACAGCTGCTGGAAACATCGGAGTCCTCCCTTCTTTTTTTTTTTACATTTTTTTTATTACTTTAGTGTAACACATGGCATTACAATTTAACATTTTCAGGCAGACATTCTAGTTTACAGTAAAAATAAAACATCATTATTACAGTAACAATATGTGTAATGCCCCTGAGCCTTGTTACTACACATGGGGGGTTGTCGTTGTAAGTTAGTCCATATAATATACTAAGCAGGATTTTTCTGGATTCTTCCAAAAATAATATTATCTAAAATGGCATATGCAACCATGAGCAGGGGTATACAGGGTAGTTTATCCACATCGCTCACCCTATATAAGGGTATACATCCCCATCAGTAATCAGTGATTGTGAAAAAGAAAAGCAAATGCAGTCACCCCCACAGACTACCACTCCCTAACTCATAAAAAACCTCCTCACTATTTTAAGTCTATGATTAACTAATTATTAATATGAATAAGTAGATGTTAATACAGAAAAAAAACTCTCAATCAGTTACTCTATATGTTTAACTGTTCCAAACGTTACTGATTTAAAACTACTCACAGTTTCAGGGAAAGAGAACAATCAGTAGCATTAATCAACTTTTAAACAGGCATTTTCCCCAACCCAGTCCATCTCTTGTTTGCAAGAACTTAGTCCCCCAGATACTCATTCTATCTTCATATATGAACTGGAATTTATGGGGAATCAGACTAGCATTCTGACCAGCTCAGTAGCTTGTGAGAACAATACTTTTCATACTTCTCTGTCCCTCATAAAGTTAAATTGCCACTCGCGTTACTGGATTCAAGTGTCTAACTCTCTTCTGAGTCGGTGATTTCCTCTCGTGCTGCAAATTGGTTTTCTATTTTGTCCAAGATCTTTGAAGCTTCAGATGGGTCAGAAAATTGATAAGTCTTTCCACATACACTATTCTGAGGTTGGCGGCATCAAAGCACATGGTGCACCCCAGTGCTCTAACCTTTCCTTTATGCCATCAAAACTTTTACATCTCATTCTCGTAGCAAACTTAAATCCGAAAAAGGTGTATTCTGGTTTCCTCCAAAGAAAGAGGTGCAAGATTTTTAGTTTGTTGCAGTACTAGGTCCCTTTCAGCTGTGGTATGGAATTCCAGCATTAGGGTGCGTGGAAATAGTGATCCCGTTGCTGTCTTACGACGACCACCACGAGGGTTGATCCAGTATGCTTTAATTACTTTAAAAGGCAGTTCTAGATGCAGAAAGTCCTTCAGCCATGCCTGCAAAAATCTTAATGGATGGTCTCCCTCTGTATTTTCTGGTAGCCCCAATAGACGAAGATGTGTAGCTCTAGCTGCATTTTCCAAATTCTCCAACCTTCTCCGGAGTAGCTAATTTTCCTTAACTAGGCCAGCCGTTGCCACGAGAGCCTTGTCCGCTTTTTTATTTGCTCCTTTAGCCTCTTCAGCCACAATATCTACTTTGGAGTGGAGTTGCTTTAGTTCAGAACTAAACTCTTCAATTTTGCGATCCAATCCTTGAATCGCACGGAGAAGTGCAGCGTTAGATGGCTGAAGGCCTTTGTGTTCGGAAGCATCGGGGAGAGGTTCTTTACTGCTCCCAGTTTTCGGGTCTCTCTGATGGTTTTCTTCTGGTGGTAGCCCCGCTTTGCTTGTTCGTCCCATGGTTGGCTCGCCTCAAGTCACACAGTTATGATTTTTATATCTGGCAGTAGGTTTCGAAATGGTCTATTGAGCTGTACTAATTAAAAGAGGGTCTCTCTGTAGGAAATGTTATTTTTTATAGTTATAGTTGTCAAGAAGTGGAGCTGCAATGATAAGCTGCTCACAGCTCGGTTGCTGGCCACGCCCCCCCCCGGGGATTTACTCCCTCTTTGATCAACTCAGGAAATCCTGGAAAGTCATTTCCAATAATCACAGATACAGGTAACTTAGGTACTACCCGCACTTTCATTTGGTGTGACACACCCTTAATGGTCAGAGTCACTTAGGTGGTGGGATAGTATCGAATGTCCCCGTGGATGCAGATGACACCAGTACCTGGTCCCTTTGCATAGAGTTTTCCCAGCACTTTAACATGCACTAGGGTCTGTCTGCTTACCGAATCAATGAGTCCCTTTACAGTCTTATCCCCTACCTTCACATCTGTTAAGTACTTGCCCCAATTTGCCAAGGACAGATCTGCTTCATTGCCACTCTTCTTACTATGGCAGTTTCCTTGCAAAATTGCCTGGCTTATTACAGTTACAGCAGATAACGTCTTTGGGCACAGATTTGTTACCTGCACCAGAGTTCTTATCAGGCTTGGAATTCAAATGGGAAAAAGAGTGTCTTACCAATGCTTGGCTGTTACCTCGCTGTTGTGGTGTCTGGCCATTTGTAGTCCTCAGCCGAAGAAACAACCTTTTCCGATTCTCTGGTTGGTGTTCCTTTACCCATAGCTGCACTTCTGTAGGCAAGGTGTTGATGAATTGCTCCATGGCAAATGTGTCGATGATCTGTGGGACTGTTTTGCTCTCTGTTGGATCCATTTTATCAGGAGTTCTCCAAGTCGGACGAGGCTTCTTGAGGATTGTTGACCGAGTTATACCTCAGAGACCGAAATCTCTGCCTGTAGGTCTCTCTGGAGATGTACCTTTTCAGGATTTCGCTTTTCACCAAGTCATAGTTTTCTGACCGTGCAGTGTCCATACTGCTGTAGGCAAGCTGGGCTTTCCCTGTCAGGTAGGGTACCAGTCTGATTGTCCATTGCTGCTTTGGCCACTGGCAGGCTGTGGCAACTCTTTCAAAGGTTGTCAGGTATGCCTTAATATCATCTGAGGGGACACAACTTTGTAAGTTTAATGGCCTTTAAGTTGCCTACATTTAGTTGCTCATCTGGATCTGTGCCGGATCTTCTGCCTTTGATAGCTTACAAGGCATCCAACCACCGCTGCTCCCGTTGCTGCATCTCTTCTCTCATCTGCTGCTCCTGTCGCTGCATCTCTTCTCTCCTCTGCACTTCTAAACGCTGAATCTTTTTTTCTCTCTGCTTCTCAGTCTTATTGTTGTATAGCCCCACCATTTGAAAAAGTCCATCAGGCTTTTAGGTTCTGTCATTGCCTGTTCTTTTTCCATAACGTGTGCTGGCTGTACAGTCTCAGACTGGACTTCTGTCGCTGCTAGTTTATCTGCTATTCTCCTGGTAACCACTCCCTGACTTGCTGCTGCAGAATCCATACTGTCCTCTGCGCTTCCGTGGTGCTAGGCCCAGTACCCACGCACAAATCTCCTGTCTTAGGGTATGCACAGCTTAAATCCCACTACCAACACCATCTGTCATCAAGGCACAGGTCAGGAAGCATAGGGAAAACTGGGAGCAGTTTTATCATTCAAAATATTATTTATTTATAGTAGCAGTAACATAAAAAAAGATATATATATATATAAATTTGTTCATAAGAACTATGTACAGAGGCAAAATAAAATCTTTCTTGTAAATCCCTTCGATTGCAGCTCTGCTCAGCTCTTTTATGTCTTTTCAACCCCCATCATTAGCAAGCACCCTGTTTTTGCAAAATGTTCTGTTCTTGTAAATATCGAGCTGCTAGAACACAGTATACTTCTTGAGGCCCCTCCAGCTTTTGCAAAAGTCTCAGGCATTTGCACTCAAGTAACCTCTAGCTTTTTCAAGTCATGTCAAAATACAATTAATATACATTTCAACAGTAATGCTAAGTATTTTCTAAACAAAAGTGATCCAATTATCAGTTTCATTCCATATATTGATTTGCCTATATTCTTATATTAGTAGATATGAATATGCAAGGGAGAAAAACAGACAGCAAGAGAAAACTGAGAGGCAGTGAGAGGCAAAGAATTGTGAGACTGTTCGGGTTGATCAAGTCCAAAGTCTCGTAGGAAAATTTGGTTGCGCAGCCATACAAAGAAGAGACAGAAAAGGACAGATCCTTGCATTTAAACACTTTCTCCAAAACAAATGGGACAGGGTCCTATTCCACCCTTGACAGGAGACTGAGTAAATTAAGGGAAAGGATGGAAAAATCATCCCAGGATGTCGGGTCTGGTTCAACCGAACCGACTGATCCAGTTTCGGAGTCTACAGACCAGAAATGAACCTTCGTCCTCCAAAAGTCGGTCAGATTCAGCTCTGTATACCCATCGTCAGAAAAGTCCAAAAATCTGATTCGGAACTGCGTAAACAACCAGTTGTGGTTCCAACCGCTGATAAGTTGCTAAAGCAATAAAATTGTTCAGTCCTCGGTTTCTCGGTGTTGCATTGTCAAGGCTGGATCATAGGGCGGGGTGTGGCCATTATGTTTAAGACTGAGCTGGGCCTTATGGATGTGCCATTGGGAAGTACCAGATCCTTGAAATATATCCTGGGTGAGGGTGTAGGCTGAGAGATTCTCCTCATCTACCATCCACCAGGAGATGGTGGAGAATTCCTGCAGGAGATAGCAGACTTCATCATCGAGGTGGTATTGAAGGCCCCAGATGGATAATTCTGGGGACTTCAATGCCTGGTCGATGATGAACTCTGCATTTGGTCAAAATCTCCTCAGCTGATGGCGATGCTGGGCCTATCACAGGATTACCTCCTCAACCCATGTAGGGGTCATTCGTTGGATCTGATCTTTCTTCTGGGTGTGGAGATTACTGATCTGGGGTGGAACCGGTCAGCTGGTCTGACCGCCACACCATAAGGTTCAGTTTCAGGGTGCCCCCCTAATAGGTCTACCCCTAAGGAGTTGGTTCAGTACCGTCCTTTAAGGGATTAACCCCAGTGATCTAACGACGGTACTGGACCTTTCGGGCTTGTCTAGTGAATGCATGAGTCCAGATGATCTTGTTCTAGCCTATAATAAGGCTGTTGGAGATGCTCTGGACCAGATTGCTCCTGTTAGTGTTAGGCCTCTCACTCTGCAGCAAAGGAGCCGTGGTTTGATGGCTCTTGAAGGAGATGAGCGAGCTGGTTAGAAGGATGGAGAGAGTTTGGCGTAAGTCCTGCTGTGATGATGACAGGCTTAGATTGATGGCACATTATGATAGCTGTCAATCACAAATCACCCGTAAGAAGGCAGAATTCCTGTCCAGGGAGATTTCTTCTGCACAGAATCGACCAGCTCATCTTTCCCGGACTGTTGACGGATTGTGCAATCCAATCTGTCTCCAGCCCAGAGAAGCTTTTTCTCAGCTACGATGCAAAGAGTTTGCTCGATTCTTTGCAGATAAGGTTGCCAGCATCAGATCTGGCATCGGTTCATCCTCCTCTATGAGTGATTGCAGTGGTCGATGGGAAGTGACTGGCACTTTGTCTGGTCAGATTTTCACCAGCTGGACTTCAATGACATTGTGAAGATCATCCAAACACTGCTTCCAACCAGTTGTAGTTTGGATCCAGGCCCTACACCCCTTTTGATAGGTTGTGTAGATGTTATCTGCCCGATCCTTGCTGACATTGTCTGAAGTCCTTGGAGAGGGAGTCTTTCCTGACCCTCAAGGAGGCGGTTGTTCGACCACTCCTTAAGAAATCCTCCTTGGATCCAATCCTCTAGCTAACTACCGACCTATTTCTAACTTGCCATTTGTTGGTAAAGTTATTGAAAAGGTGGTTGCACTGCAGTTGGATGATCATCTTATAACTCACAATGTCTATAATACTCTCCAATCTGGTTTTAGGAAGAAGCACAGCACGGAGACTACTCTTCTTCGGGTATTGAACGACCTCCTAATGGCTAGAGATCGAAAGGCATGTACCATTCTGGTCCTTCTCGATCTCTCTCTGCTGCATTTGTCACTGTAGACCATGGTGTGCTATTGGAGCGCCTGCGGTTTTTATGTGGACTGTCTGGTACAGTCCTAAACTGGTTCCATTCATGTCTCACGGGCAGGTCTTAGAGAGTGACCACTGGAATTTATTCCTCTGGTGCTCACTCCCTGCCTTGTGGGGTGCCGCAGGGCTCTATACTAGCCCCCATGTTGTTTGCAGTGGATATGCTGCCACTGGGAGACATCATCAGGCGATACAGTCTGAGTTTTCACTGCTATGCAGATAATACTCGGCTGTATTTGTCCTTTCTGCCCGGACAGAATGATGCAGTCTCCGTGCTAAATAGTTGCCTTGCTGAGATCAGATCTTGGATGAGTTCCAGCTGGTTGAGACTGAATCCAGACAAGACTGAAGTGTTGGTTGTGGACCCGGGTCATCCGAGGGTGGGTTTGGGGGTTGGACAGCCATCAGGTTTATTACTTGGTGGTGTGCCACTCACTACCTCAGACCAGGTGCATAACCTGGGCGTTATTTTTGACGATGGCTTGAACTTAAAATCTCAGATGTCAGCTGTCGTCAAATCCTCTTTTTATTATCTGAGGAATATTGCCTGGGTGAAACATCTGGTTCCCTCGGATGATCTTCCTACATTGGTTCACGGTTCACGCCTTTGTTACGACCCATCTTGACTACTGCAATTCCCTCTACCTAGGGTTTCCAGGGGTTGATATCCACCACTTGCAGCTGGTGCAGAATGTGGCAGCCAGGCTTCTGACTGGGACATCTAGATACAGTCATATTACGCCTGTGCTCCGCGGGCTGCACTGGCTGCCTATTCAGTGGCAGATCACCTTTAAGGTTGGCTTGCTAACCTTTAAAGCCCTACACAATCAGGGACCCGGCTACCTTAAAGATCTCCTGGTATCTTACAGCCCCCTCTGCCCTCTCCATTTCGCCGAGTGGATTGCTAGAGATTCCCAGGGTACGATTAAAAATGTCTGGTTCTCGTGCTTTTGCTTTTTCAGTGCCGACCCTGTGGAATTCTCTACCTTGTCGGTTGAGAGAATGCCCAACCGTCAGTAGATTTAAAACTGAGCTTAAAGCTTATTTATTTGATCTGGCTTTCCCTAGTAATTTATAACGCAATTTTAATGTTATTTATATTGGTTGCCTGCTTTTATGTTAAGCACCTTGATTTTGAAAGGTGCTATAAAAATAAAATTGAATTGAAAATTGAAAAAGTCCCTGTAGCCCGGTTCAGCTCCTGCTGGTCCCCTGGACCCTGAGGAGTATTATGGATCAGACTATGAGTATGATGCTGACGATGAGGATGGAGGGGAACCTATCAAACCTGATGTTTTCCCTGAGAATCCAGAGTATGAGTCTCCTCCTCAGGCCCCCTCTGAAGCCACCTCCCATTTTGCCTTCATGAGGCAGGTGGCAGAGACCCTGCAACTCCCTGTCCAGGAGAACAGATAGGAGGAGGATGACTGTAGAGAAATGCTGGACCTCCCTACCTCTTCTCAGGGTTTCTCCATTCCCATACATAAATCTTTAAAAGACAGAGCCTTTAAGGTCCTCCAGACTTTCTCTGTCCGTCCCTTGAATAAGAAGATGGACAGGAAATATGCCCTGGCTGGCATTGGCACCTAGTTTTTATATTCCCATTGCAGCCATGTGGGGGTTGTACAGACTGCAGCATGTGAGAAGGCTAGTATTCCCCTGGCTTTCATCCTCCTGACAAAGATTCCAGGAGAATTGACTCCCTAGCCAAAAATACATATTTGGCTTCCTCCCTGGGCATAAGGCAGGTCTCACACATGGCCTGTGCCTCTAGGTAACAGAAAGCACTGTGGGAATCTGTCCAACAGTTGACCCAAAAAGCTTCTCCTGAGTTGGCAGCTGACCTTCAGGAGGTGGTTTCGAAATGAATCCAAGCATCTAAGGCCCAGTTTCATATGGCTGTGGATTCTAACAATGCAGCCTCTCGGCTATGGCATCTGCCATTTCCCTCAGGTGGTTTTCCTGGTTGAGATGTACCAGCCTCTCCCAGGATACCCAGAACAATGCTCTGGACTTTCCCTGATACAGAATTCACTGTTTGGGAACAGACAGAAGCTTACATGAAAAAATATCAGTGATTACAGGGTGACATGTAAGAGTGCTTCTGCTAAGGAGAAGTCTGCCACCCCCAAACACAACAGGCCAGAGGGGCAGAGGCAGACCTTACCCTAGGCCCTTCCATCAGGCAGTGGCTTCCTTCCTCTCAGCAAATGGGGTTCTTCAGGGATGAGGAAGGAGGGGACAGGCTGTGCTGCTTCCACCCCACACCCTCTACTTCTGCCAAGCAGACACCCTGAGGATCTGCTCGGCCTCCTCCCAATCCGTGTAGGGGCAGGTTGACCCACTGTCTTCAGGCTTGGCATTCCATCACCTCAGACATTTGGTTCTGGAGATAGTGGGTCAAGGTCTTGCTTTCAACTTCAAATCCTTCCCCAGCTTGGGAGCAAGACTTTTCAGACCTTGCAATCCTTCAGAAACAGCTCTGTTAGAGGCACAGGTTTCCACTCTCCTTCTCTCAATGGCAGTGGCGCCAGTGCCACTTCAGCACAGAGGAAAGGGGCTGTACTGCAGGTACTTCCCGCCTTAAAGAAAAATGGGGAGTGGTGGCCCATCCTAGATCTCAGATACCTGAACAGGCACCTTTCAAAGCCAAAGTTCAGGATGACAACCTTGGCAACAGTCCTATCCATTCTGCGACAGGGGGACTGGCTGGCATCCCTAGACCTCAAGGATGGCTACTTTCACATACCCCTCAGGTAGTCCCACAGAAAGTACCTCAGATTCAGGCTACCTTCAGGTCACTACCAATTCAGGGCCATGCCCTTCGGGCTGACCTCTGCTCCAAGGGTGTTTACAAAATGTCTAGCAGTGGTAGTGGCATTTCTCAGAAAGCAAGGGGTTTCTGTTTACCCCTACCTAGACGACTGGCTACTAGTAGGCCAGTCCTCTTTACAGGTACAACAGTCTCTGGAGCTCACTCAGGTAACCCTTCAGTCACTGGGGTTCTTGCTAAACCTCAAAAAGTCAGTGCTGGCTCCTGTTCAAGTGCTGGACTTTATAGGGGCAGAGCTGGACACCATCAGGCAAGGGCCTTCTTGCCTCCAGGAAGGGCTCAGGCACTCATTCAGTTGGCAGGTTCCTTCCAACTCAGGGTTCCTCGTCCAGCAAGGCATTTTCTGCAACTCCTGGGCCACATGGCATCCACCATTGCTGTGATCCCAGGGGCAAGGTTTCAAATGAGGGACATTCAGTTCCACTTGAGAACCTTTTGGTCCCAGAGAAAGGACTCTCTGTCCAAGCTTATTCCAGTGTTCCCACTCTCCTGCAAGCCCTTCAGTGGTGGCAGAACATGGACAATCTGAGGGTGGGAGTACCTTTTCTTCCACAGGTACCCTCCCTGGTACTAACAACTGATGCTTCCCTCTTGGGATGGAGGCAACCCTGGGGGAGCACACAGCTCATAGGAACTGGCTACCTCGGGGGTCTCTGTTGCACATCAACCTCAGTGGAACTCAGGACAGTGTTCCCAGCCATTCAGGCATTTACCAGTCACCTACAGGGACAGGTGGTACAGGTCAAGACAGACAACACCATCACAATGTACTGTATCAGCAAGCGGGGGGAACAAGGTCCTCTGTCCTTTGTACAGAATCCATGAAGATTTGGACCCAGGCCTACTCCCTAGACATTTCCCTGTCAGCTGTTCACCTACCAGGGAAGGACAATATCCTTGCAGAAGCTCTCAGTAGAATAAGCCAGGGCCACCACAAATGGCCCCTCAACAGACAGGTCCTCCTGTCAGTGTTCAGGAGGTGGGGGGGGGTTCCAGAGATAGACCTATTTGCAGCCCCAGACAATCATCAGTTGCCTTTGTACTGCTGTAGGCCTCCTGTTCGGGGGTCAGTGCCCCTGGAGGCTCTGCTTCTGGATTGGACAAGCAGGTTTCTGTATGCTTTTCCTTACTTTCCCCCTGATACTCAGGGTTTTGGTCAAGCTCAGGTCTCGTCCTGCGACCATGATTCTCATAGCCCCAGACTGGGCCAGACAACCATGGTACCCAGTGCTTCTGTCTCTGTCATTGGCCGCCCCATTCATCTTCCCGGAGGTACAACCTGCTGACATCATCTCAGGGAGAATGTTTCCACCCCAGTCTACCATTCCTCCGCCTCAGGGCTTGGCTCTTGAAGACCCAGAGTATGCAGGATTGCTTCTCTCAGAGAATGTCTTGGATATTCTGAGGGTTTCCAGAAAGCCTTCCACTAGGAAGACCTATTCTTCTAAGTGGAAGAGATTGTCTATATGGTATTCCCACTGGGAACTGGATCCCCAACAGGCAGGGCTTCCAGTCCTGCTGAATTACCTGGTGCATTTGTAGTCCCTTCATTTGCAGCCTTCCACCTTGAAGGTACATTTGGCAGCTGTCTCTGCATGTTTGTCAGCAGGAAAGGGCCCTTCCCTAGCTGCTCACCCCATATTTAAGAAATTCTTTAAGGGGCTGTCACATCTCCATCCCTCTCACAGAGAGCCCTCTCCAGCTTGTGATCTCAATATTTGTATAGGCCAGCTTATGCAGCCTCCTTTTGAATCCATGTCTTCAGCATAGCTTGAGTTTCTGACTTGGAAGACTGTGTTTTTGGTGGCCATCATCTCCACCAGAAGGATTAGTGAGCTCCAAGCTCTGTCAGTGGAGCCCAACATCATTACTCCTCACAGGGATAAAATTGTCCTTCAGACCAACAGGAAGTTTCTTCCTAAAGTGGTCTCTGATTTTCACCTTAATCAGTCTGTCACCCTTCCTGTTTTCTTCACAGACCATTCCAGCTCAGGTAACTGCAGGTTGCACAGTTTGGATGTAAAGAGAGCCATTGGCTACTATATGGACAGAACAAAGGAGCACAGGCAGGGTTCTACCCAGCTGTTCCTTACTTATGGGGAAGTAGGTGAAGGTAAGCCAGCCACAAAAAGGACCATAGCCAGATGGAATGTGGCTTGGCATTCAGTTCTGCTATGGCAAGCTGGGAAAGGATGCCCCTCCAGGTCTGAGGGCTCATTTCACTAGGGGTACTGCAGCCTCAGTGGCAGCAGCCAAAGATATTCCCATGCTGGATATCTGTAAAGCAGCCACCTGGAAGACTGTTCACACATTCACTAAGCACTACTGCTTGGATACTCAGGCCAGAAGTGATGCCAGATTTGGCACAACAGTGTTTCAGAGCCTATTTCCCAAGTAGGTTCTGTTCCCACTCCTCAAGGCACTGCTTGGTAGTCTGCATTAGTCAGAATAAGCAAGACTTCATGTTGTTTGAAGAAAAATACCGCCATAGTAATGTTGTTTCTTCTAATGGACTCTTGCTGTATTCTGACTTCCTCAACCTCCCCTACAGAACCTAGGGGCCTTTAGGCTGGTTCTGATTTCAGAAATGTTCTCCCACCTGTGGTAGGTGTTTTTCTTGGGCAGCAGTGGCTTGAGGCCTTCCTTTCTGTCCACCTTATTGTGCGTTGCCCTGGTGGTATTTAGGTCTGGTTAGTAGTTTTAAATGATTTGTTGTCTTTAGCGTCGTGAAATCTGATCAGTTACTAGAGCGTTTGAGATGGTGGTTTGAAACCTTGAGCTCCGAGCTCAGTGTTCTATGCATTGCATAGGGTTAACTCTTTGTTCTCTGGGGCAGCTGAACGGTTGGTCATACTGCATTAGTCAGAATACAGCAAGGCTCCATTAGAAGAAACAACATTACTATGGTGAGTAATTTTTTCTTCTGGCATTTCAACTACTTCTTTTTTGAAGTGCTAGTGAGAATCTGGCAAGTGGTTGAAGCAGCTGTTCAAAATACAGAAGGTGTGCCACCATTTGGAATTTAGTCATAGTTTGCAACACTCCCTTGGCTTTGGCCTGGTCATGAGTTGTGTCTGTGGCCATAAATTCTAAATGGGCACAAATTACAGGAAAGGATTTTGGTCATGAATTGCGATGCGAACCCGCTTAATTTATCCCTTGAGATGATTACCCTGCAAGGTCTACTCCCGCTACTACTGGTTGGGGACTGGATCTGCTCCCAGGCTATAAAGGATGCTTACCTTCATATCAAAATCCAGAAACCTCACAGGAAGTATCTGAGGTTCCTGTTCCAGGGGGAGTATTACTAGTTCATAGTATTACCCTTTGGCTTGTCATCTGCACCACAGGTCTTTACCAATTGCTTAACAGTAGTGGCAGCAGCCGTTCTCAGGGAAGACATTTATATCTTCCCTTACCTGGATGACTGGCTGCTCAAAACTCACTCCAAGGAGCAGCTTGTCCATAACCCAGTGTGAACTAGGCACCTGTTCGACACTCTGCAGATTGCTGTCAATGTACCCAAGTGTGTTTTGACCCCTTGCCGGCACCTACAATACATAGGGGCAGTTTTGGACATAGTCTAGGGTTTGGCCTTCCTGCTCCAGTACAGGGTGGAACACCTGATTGCACAGGGTGAGATATTCTACAACAGTAGGCATGTCACAGCCAGGACATTCCTGAGACTCTTAGGTCTGATGGCAGCGGCCATTGTCATAGTGCCACTGGCCAGGCTGCATGAGAATCCCTCAGTGGACATTAAGTCCAGTGGGATCAATGCACAGATGATCTAGAACAGAAGGTTCTAGTGACCTCTACTGTCCAAGGTGCTCAAGTGGTGGATGGAACCCAGCAATCTGCTGTAGGGGTTCCTTTACTGAGGTCAGGTCTACTGAGCTCACAGTGCCACCCCTAAATGCAATCTGTGACAGAGAGAGAGCGGGATGCCCTCTTGAGTCCTTCTATGGTGCTTGCTGGCTACAGCGAACACTCAACCACAAAGTCCTAGGGTCCCTCTTTACTCTGGATCAGGGTACAATACCAGTTTCGAGTCTTCTAGCCAAATGAAAACCCTTTCTCGGTTGTTACACAAAGGGAGAAGATCCAGGCGTTACAATGTCTTCGGGATGGTGTTGTAACCCTGATTCTGCCTTCTCCCATGGGCATGCAATAACCTGGTTCAATTCCCCACAGACCCTTCTTTGAGACTTTTGTATTCTCCCTATATTTTATCCGGATTTTCCCTGTTACAGACCTTTGTTCAATTTGGCAGCCTATGGTGACACCCCTTTGGCAATAACAGTTTAGTCACAGATTATTGATAAACATCCCCAAATTACACACAGAATATAGAAAAATCTTGCTCAGGCAGATTTCTTAAAAACAAAAGGCTTTTACTAAAATACTTAAATGATAATCATAGTTACAATTAAAAGATGCAGTAATTTGGTCACAGAATAACAGAAATAAAAATAGAAAATATACTTGAAAAATGTACTATAACATTATCTAAAGTTTATCTTAAGTTCGTAGTAAGTTGAAGTCCAAAGAAAGTAAATGAAAGATTCTTTCCTATATACTGGCAGTCTTGCTTCTGGTATGTCAGGAGAAAAGTGTCCTTGAAGATGCTTCAGGAAAATGAGAGAGTCCATACATACGAACATAGGAAATGCCAGCAGAAACAGGCCTCACGGTCTATCGAGTCTGCTTGATTGTGCAGCTAGCCCCTCAACATGCCACACCCTCCCTCCTCATAACCCCCCACTGTGCTACCCTCTTAAATCCTCCTACCATTCTATCGAAACCACCTCCCGGCAGAGTGTTCCATTTATCTACCACCCTTCTGTGAAAAGGTGTCTATTGATTTTCCTTCTGAATCTCCCTCTCCATCTCAGCTGATGCTCTTTCATGTCCCTTCCCTTCTGATCTGAAGAATCCCTTCTGTTTTAATCCTTTAATACCCTTTGGGTACTTAAGGTTTGATCATATCTCCCTATCCGTCCTCTCTTCCAGGAATACATTTGCAGCTCTCCCAGCCTCTCCTTGATGGATTTTCCTCAAGTCCTTGTATCATCTTTGTTGCCCTATGCTGCACCCCTCCAGCAATCGGATGTCCCTCTTCAGGAATGGATGCCAGTACTGCACACAGTATTCCAGGTGCAGCCTGACCAGTGACCTGTACAGGGGTAGGATCACTTCTCTATGCCTGGAGGAGATTCCCCTCACTATACACCCCAGAATCTTGTTTGCCTTTGCAGCTGCCTTCCTGCACTGAGCTGACTGGTTACTACTCCCTGTTATTAGTACCCCTAGATCCTTTTCCTCCACTGTGCTTACCAACTGTACCCCTCCCAACTGATATTTCCTCCCCTGGTTCCTTGCTCCGAAGTGCAGTACCTTGCACTTCTTGGCATTGAACCCCAAATGCCATGTCTCCAACCATTCCTGCAGTTTGGTCAGGTCTTCCTGCAGCCGCCTCCACTCCTCCATGTCATCTACGACTGCACCAATCTTAGTATCTTTATGCAGATAGACTGATCCTGCTCTGGATCCCGTTTGAGATATTGGCTATGAATATCTCGAACAGCACAGGTCCCAGTACTGAACCCTGGGGCACCCACTCATGTATGTCCCTTGGGGATGAGAGTTCCCCCACCACCACCACCCTTTGCTGCTTACCCCTCAGCCAGTTGGTGATCTAGTTGATCATTTTTGTCCACCACCACGGTGTATTCCAGTTTTCCCCCTAGCTTCCCATGCAGCACTGAGTCAAAGGCCTTTCTGAAGTCCAAATAGAGGACATCCGCTGCATGACCCCTGTCAAGTTCCCGGGTAACCCAGTCATAGTACTCGACTAGGTTTGTCTGGCAGGATCTGCCTGATACAGAACCATGCAGATGGCTGTCTTGGAGCCCATTGTTTTCCAGAAAGGTCACCAGTCTCTCTTTTAGGATTGTCTCCATGAGTTTCTCCACGATTGAAGTGAGATTTACCCATTTGTAGTTGCCTGGATCATCCTTCGGGCCACTTTTATGAATGGGACCACATGGGCCATCCTCCAGTCCTGTAGCACACATCCTATGTCCAGTGATGTACAGAACAGGTCTGTCAGTGGTCCCACCAGGATCTCTCTACTAGCTCCCTGAGTACCCTAGGGTGAATGCCATCTGGCCCCGGCGCCTTGTCCACCCTCAGTGCCCTTAGTCCCTCCTGCACCCTATCCTCCATAATTCTGATATCAGTCACCCCCCCGCCCCACTCCACCCTTCCCCTTGGGTATCTCCCCCTTCTTTCCTTCATGAGCACAGAGCAGGAGTACTCATTCAGTGCCTCTGCCTGGTCCTCCCCTTCTCCACCCCCCCCCATCTTTCTTAATCCTCATAATCTGGTATTTTTTTCTTCTTCATCTCTTGCTAATGTATCTGAAGAAGTCCTTTTCCCATCCTTGATTCCCTGTGCCAGTCTCAGCTCTCTGGAAGCCTTGGCTGCTCTGACTGGCCTGGTAACCTCCCTGGACTTCTTTGTGTACTCATCTTTGTCCCCTTGCCTTCCTGATTTCCTAAGCCTCCAGAATGCTTTTCTCTTGGCCGTCATCCCTTCCATTACCTCCCAAGTCAGCCAGCTCAGTTTCTTCACTCTCCCCTTCTTGCTTTGCATCCTGGTGCAGGTCTCAGTAGCCTCTGCCAGCCATTTCTTAATGATATTCCATTTTAGGCTGGCACACATGCATGTCTGAATTTCCATCAGATGCTCAACCAAAATTTCCCCCACCCTTTTAAAGTTTGCTCCCTTAAAATTGATCACCCTCGTACCTGTTTCTCCTGTTACCCTTCCCATATTGAATGTGAACCACACTGTATGATGTTCACCCCTAGCCAGGGGTTCCTCCGCTCCCAGATCCCTTACAGCGTCTCTGTTTGTCAATACCAGGTCCAGAGTCCTACCCTTCCTAGTAGGCTCTCGGACCAATTGCACCAGGAAGCAGTCCTGAAATGCATTTAGTAATCTCTACTCCTTTACACACATAGTCGTTGGGGTGTTCCAGTCCACCCCAAGGAGGTTGAAGTCCCCCACCATTGCATGTCCCCCTTCCTACAGACTCTTCTAATCTTCTCTGCCAACTCCCTATCCAGGTCATCCCCTTGAGCTGGTGGCTTGTACACTACCCCCACGCTCAATGTCTTTTTTTTAGAGTCTTGAAACTGCATCCATAGGACCTCTGTCCTGCCCTCCACCCCCTCTTCTCTCATACACCTTATCCCCTCCCTCACGTAGATCACCACTCCCCCCCCCCTTTCCCCCAGTCCTGTCCTTTCTGAATATCCTGTACACTGGGAACATCATATCTCAGTCCTGGTTCTGGGTGGCCCATGTCTCTCTGATGGTGCTAATGTCCACCCTCCCCACAGCCAAGAGAGCCTGTGGTTTGCTGATTTGTTACATAAGCTTTTCACATTCAGCGAGACCACCTTCCAACCTGTGTCTTTCTCTCGCCACCCTGGTTCCCCCCTCCTAATCTCTCCTTGTGTCCATACCTCAAATACCTCTCTGATAGCTTGGGAGGTAGGCACGCTTTCCCCCTCTGGGATCCTCCCTACTAGCTGTCCTGCCACCCCAATCTGATTTAATACCCCTTTCTCCTCCCGCTCTGGTGCAGCCTATCTGCATATTGATCCTTTTTTTTTTTTTTATTTACTATTTTTTCTGGGCTGGGCTCCGTGTTGCTTCTGCCCTTGCCCACGCACCCAGGGACCTCCACCACCGCCTATGGCTGCCAAGATCCCCAGTCACTCCCAGCTTGCCCCGGTGGGGCGTGTCACCTTTACCTGCACTCACGGGCCTTGTATCTAGTCGAGATCGCAGCAGCAGTGGTGTTCCGAGGTCCTCGGGGAGGAGCATCATATGTACATTGACCTTGCCTCGAGTTTTCCCCTTTTACGGAGGCGGGGACAATGGCTGGCGTCTGCCCGCCTACCAGACCTGGGCGTTGGTGCGCCTGGGGTCCCCTAGCTCCGCTAGGAGCCCCTCAGTGCACCGACGCTTCCCACGCCCTTCCCCCGGAGAAGGAGAGCTGTCCTTAGGATGCTCTATCCTTCTCCCCCTGGCCGGCCCTCCGACGACCCAGGTCCGTTCCTGAACCTGGATCACCGGCGTTGCAAGCGGAAATCCCACCACTGCGCCAACAGGCCGATGCTGTGCATATAGATCCTTATATTTATATTCCCTGGTACTGTCCCAGTCCCCCACTACCCTGTACCCCTTAGACTGACACCATTCCCCCAGCCATTTGTTGAACTCCCAGTCCTCCCTTTCCTTCCTGTACTTGCGCAGGGTACTGGGAGCACCTCTGAAAAGGTCACTGATTCCCCCACTTCCTCACATAGCCCTCCTAATTCCTCAAACCTCTTCCTCACTACTTCCACCGTCTCTCCTGCCAGGCCGTTGGTGCCCACATGCACCACTATATGTGGCTTCTTCCTGCCGCTCCTTGTGCACTTCAGAACCGCCTGCCCCACCCTGTCCGCTGTTAGCCCGGGTATAGTCTCCACCCATATTCTGCTATGCCTCTCCTGCCCGCCGGCCCATCTGATCCCTTTTAAGTATGGAATCACCAAGCACCAGTACCTTCCTGCTCCTTTTTATCCCTGCCCCCACCCTTTCCCCATGGTATCTACTCTAGAGCATGCCAGCTCACTAACTTCACTCTTCCTTCCTACTGCTCTCTGACCCTTCTCCCTGTCCTGCCCTGCCCCTCCCTATCCCCATCCTCCCCTAGGCCCCCCCCACTCCATCCCTGTCGTCCACCCGACCAGCAGTGCTCCTCTCCTTTACCCTGTCGCCTCCTCTGACTGGACTCCTGTCCCTTGTAGGTTTCCTTCTTCCTCCCTCTTCTGCTTCCCCTGGAGATCACTCCCTCCTCTCCACCAGTGTCGCCAGCTCAGCAAACCTGATTCCTGCCCATCTTGCCTGGCTGTGCCTCTGCTCCCTGCCCCTGGCACTAGCCTTCCCACCAATTCTAGGCCTTGTTTGTTGCTCTCCCACACCCTCCTCATAACTTCCAGAAACATTGACTTTGACAGCAGATAAGGACTGCTTGGCCCACCTAGTCTGCCCATTTCCCTACCTACTGGATAAGCTGCAGATCCTAGTTAACCAACAGCTTATTTCTTCCTACCCCCAACAAGAATGGCCTTATGTCTGTCCCATGCATTCTTGAATTCTCCCACAGTTTTAGACCCCACAACCTCCTCAGGAAGGTGGTGCCATGCATCCACCACCCTGTCTGTGAAAAAATACTTCCTCACATTGCCCCTGAGCCGTCCCCCCCTCTATCTTCAAATTGTATTCCCTTGTTCTTGCACATCTCATTTTCTGAAAGATGCTAATCTCTGGGACTTTGTTGATTCCACTGAGGTACTTAAAAGTTTCAGTCATGTCCCCCCTCTCCCTCCTTTCAAGGGTATACATATTAAGCTCCCTTAGTATCTCCTCATATGGCTTCTCTTGCAGACCCTGCACCATTTTAGTTGCCCTCTTCTGGACTGCCTCTATCCTGTTCACGTCCTTGAGGAGATGGGGTCTCCAGAACTGGATGCAGTACTCCAGGTGGGGTCTCAGCAACTGTCTGTACAGAGGGATGACAACTTCCTGTTTTCTGCTGGTGATGCCTCTCCCTATACATCCCATTATCCCCCCAGCCCTCCCCACTGACTCCTGCACCTTGTTAGTTTCCCTCTTTCTCCCTCTTCTGCCCCCCCTGGAGATCACTCCCTCCCTCCTTCCTTCACCAGTGTCGCCAGCTCAGCAAACCTAATTCCAGATGGGGTTCCCTGAGCCACTGTTCCTCCCCTGCAGTGTCCTCCTGTTAGTTCCTGGATATGACCCTCCTGCCTCCAGGCTCCTTTCCCCTTCCTTCTCCTCTCCTCTCCTCATCCTTCCCAGACCCTGGTTGTCAGGCTCGTTATATAGTGTCAAGAATCTCTTGTCTGCCGTAACTTTTAGTCCAGTAGATGAGTGACTTTCCCAAATCTTATTTTCCTGATGACCTTTGATGTCTCAGTGTCCCACTAGTAACAGTTGACACCAGTGTGTCAAGAATTCATACAGGTCTGCCAGAAAGGATGTTTCAGTCCTTTACCTCATAAGATATAATTTACTATAACAGTTTCCTTGAACTAAGCACCCTGCCTGTGAAATGCATAGTTATGACAGGCAGTGGATTTTGGCATAGCTCTGTTAAGGGACCTGGAAATGCAATCTCAGTTTCCTGCAGCAACTGCCCCTCGGGTCAGAGGAAGGTCAAACATTTTTAAAAGAAATCCAGTCTCTCTCTGTGTAATCTCTGTGATCCTTTCATTAATACTGGCATTTTAAATTTCACAAAATCATATTAGAGAAACATATATAACACAATTGTAGCTGCAAATATTACACAGCTGGAGCCATTCTCGTCACACTCTCCACATAAATGTTGTAGAAATTAGAGCTGTTCTGTATGGCTTACAAGCCTTCCTGTCCCACCTGTCCCCGGGTCCTCTGTTAATACAGATGGACAATGTGTGTGTGATGCACTACATCAAGCAGGGGTGAACCTACCTGCTACCCTTTGTGCAGGGAGGCAATGAGAGTTTGGTATTGGGCTCTAGAACACAGTCTAGAGCTGTCAGCAGTACATGTTCCAGGGACCCAAAACATCTTAGCAGTCAGTCCAAGCAGGTCACATCTCCTGGATTCACGTGTGGGAGCTGCTGACGTCTGTGGTAGAAGACCTAGACTTAGTCAGCAGGTGGTGTCATCCAGAGTTGGACCTTTTTATGTCCACACAACGCAAAACTGCCACTTTTCTGCTCTCTCGTTCCAGGACCTTGAGTTTTCTGGTGAGACGCATTGTCCCTCTCTTGGGAAGGGAGGCTTCTGTATGCCTTCCCTCCATTCCGTCTACCTTTCCTCTCATTCAGAGGGTGCTAAGAAGGCTCCAAATGGTGGAAGCAACTCTGATCCTCATTGCTCTCCTATGGCATCATCAGATCTGGTTCCCTTTGCTGCATCAGGTACCAGTGAAGCCTCTAGTACCCCTGCCCTTGTGCCAGGGCCTACTGTCATAGAACAGGTAACCCTGGTCCACCCAGACCTCACATCCCTTCACCTTCATGCATGGCTCCTAAGAACATAGTCATTGCTAGATCTGAGGTATCCCAAAAGGTGGCTGATGTCTTGGTGACTGCCAGGAAGCCATCCTCCAGGGCTACTTTTTCTGTGAAATGGAAGCAGTTTACTTTGTGGACCACTTCTCATAACTTGGACACATTTACCTGTCCAGTAAATCAGGTTCTAGAGTATCTGTTGTCCTTGTCGGATGCAGGTCTGCAGTACTCTTCCATCAAAGTGCACCTGGCAGCTATTTCAGCTTTCCATGTGCCCATTGAAGGTTGTATGGTTGCTCAGCTAGAGGTAGCACATACATTCTTGAGAGGCATTCTGCACCTGAAGCCTCCAATCCATAATCCAATCCAAACTTGGGACTTGAATTTTGTGTTAGAAGAACTTACTTTGGAGCCAGCTGCGACTTGTGGCCTATGCTTCATTTCTTGGAGAACGTTATTTTAGTTGCTATTACCTCTGCTCGAAGGATTTCAGAGCTTCAGGCTCTAATGAGTGAGCCTCCTTATTTAATTTTCCATAAAGACAGGGTGTGTTGCCGGCCCAGTGGCACTGAGGGTTGAGGCGCTGGACGCCACACCTCACACCATGCCAGCGTCCCAGGTTTGAGAATGAGCCCAGGGCACCAGGGGTCAGCAGGGAGGAAGAGATTGAGCATCCAGAGGACTGCTCTCTTCCCGGGGAGAGATGGGGAGAATGATCGCTTGAGGAGCGACCTCTGGCGGCGGCTGGGGGTAGCCAAAAACAGCGTTGTGGCATATGCCTGGGAGTGGAGCCATGGCAGTATGTTGCCTTGACAGCCGGGCTCCACAGGGGAACTACATAAGTAAATACCCCCCTCCTCCCAAAGATAGACGATGGCGCCTCCCACCCAAGGACCACACTCCTGGAAGTCGGGCGCGGCTCTCTCCTTGGTCCTCCTCCTCTCCAGCCCGGTGCTCAACCCTATAAGAAAGAGCACCCTGGGTGGTGGCGGCCCTTCCCCGGAGGGTAGACCCAGGGGATGCCTGGTGCCGGGGGGGGGAGAGGAGACGAGTCGGGTCACACAAGGCAGGTAGCGTCAGAGGACTGGGCAGTCGCCAAGTTCAGTGGGGTCAAGGAGGGGAGGAAAAAATAGAATTTGAAAAAAAAAAAAAAGACAGGGTGTGTTTATGTACCAGTCCTAAGTTCTTACCAAAGGTGATGTCTGACTTTACTTTAAATCAAACAATCCACCTGCCAGTTTATTTTCCTGAGTATGCCAGTCCAGGGGAAGCATTGCTCCATACTCTAGGTATACATAGAATACTGTGTATTAGATACACCACAGGAAGGACTGCAGGAATTCCTCACAGCTTTTGTTTCATTCACACCTGGGAAAGAGGGCTCCTGTTTCTAAACTGTGCCTGTCTAAATGGTTGGCCAACTGTACTTTCTGTTATAGGAAGTGTGGTAGAGGAACTTCCTGGGGTTGTTCATGGTGTTTCTACCAGAGATGTGACAACTCCATATTTCAAAAATGTGTCTGTTACAGAGATCTGTGCAGCTGCCACCTGTAGTACCGTCCACACCTTCACTAAACATTGCAGTCTGGACATTGCCTCAAGGAAAATTTGGCCTAGCTATGCTTCAAGGCCTACTTTCTTAGGCCTTTAGGCTCCAGCAACGCAGACTGTTCACTGTCATTATTGCTTGGTACTTATTCCATAGGTGTGGCCTGATGAAAGATATATCTTCAAAGAAGACAGAACAATTACATACTTACTGTAACAGTAGATCTTTGAGAAAATCTCTTTTATCAGACCATGCCCTTCCACCCCCTTCCCCCCGGGGCCTTGAGACTCTGTAAGTGCTATCTCCTTCTCCATAAGGGTCTGCCTGCTGTTCCTTGTCTGGTTAGCAGAGCCACATTTCCTCTCCTGGTTCCCTATAGGAAGGTCCTTCGAGCATCATCCCTGGCAGGGAACTCAGGAGAGAAGGGGCCGCCCACATTTATATGTGAGAGCCGACGTCCAGACATCATGGGCAGCCCCTGGTGAACTTCTCTTGCAAAAGTTTCTGGGTGGTCCTAGTGCCTAGCTGCTATAAGTTCCATAGGTGTGGCCTGATGAAAGGGATTCTCTCAAGATCTGCTGTTACAGTAGGTACACAACTGTTCTTCCCTCCTGGACAAATGCAGGCCATCACCTCTGTGTAGGTTTTTATCCTCCCAGGTGGGCCCCCAGTGCTCAGTGTAGCCGTACCCCTTCTCTCTGCATCATTCTTTCAACCTTGAGTTGAAGGCCTTGGTGCGGAGCTCTCTCTCCTCCCTCACCATAGACAGGCAGCACCTCTGCAAAAGCTACAGAGAGTGCTACCTTTCTAGGACTTCTTCCTAGCTCCCTACACTCCCCCTGCACTGTTCCTCCCCTGTCCCTAGCCAGGTCATTTGACCCCAGGTGGACAGTGACCTCCAGCTACCCTCTCCTTCCTACTGTCGGTGATCCATAGGATATTCTTCCCATCCCTCCAGGCCATGGCACCGAGTAGGCACTAACTACCCTCTACTCTCTTTCCTGCTCCTGACAATTGAGTCCCCCACCAGAAGTTACTTCCTCCTTCTCTGGGCTCCTCTTTAACTCTCCTTGGGGCCTTCACTCTCGAGGGCCCCCACATCCTCCCCAGCCATTACCACAGGTGCTCCTCTTGGCAGTCTCTCTCCACCTGAGGCTTAGGAATTCTGTAGTGGTACCAGTTGTGGTTGAGGAGTGTGCCTGCAACCCCTCCCCCCCAACCTTCCAGATCCCACCATCCCCTCCTTTCTCAAGCACACCGTAGTCCAGCTGCTCCTCCTCCTATCTGGCATCCTTTCAGGTAAAGGGGTTGGACTTGGTGGCCCCTGGGTGGTCGAGAAGGTCACCCGACTCCTAGTCAGTGCAGCTCCCAGTCTAGTGACCTCCTCCTAACTCGTAACCAATGCAGCTTCGAGTCTAGAGACCTTCTCCATAAACCCAGAGAGGTGCATACAGTTGGGACAGCACCGCAGTCTCCAGAAAGTCTCCCTGAAGACTGACGCCCACTACCACCTGTATGTCACCATTCCCTCACATTCCCTTTTCCTGTGCTTTGTCCTCCCCTGTCCCTTCCCACAAAGTAAGTCATGCAGTGATCACTGAATATATGTCGGGCAGGGTGTCAGCAGCCAAGATTCCATGAGGGTGTGACAACAGCACCACTCAATTATACTGTGGTTGTTAGTTCTGTCACTGAATCTAGTGTGAAAAGATATCATCTGATCGAGATTCAGGGCTTTGATTTTTGAGTGAAGATTGGTGATGGGGTGGAACTGGTCCCAGTCAGCCAGTTAGCATTGCAGTCTGTGAGCATGATGTGCTCACTGTTGGGCGAGTGGTCTAGCACCTTTTGCTTTGCCACACTAATATGACAGCTGTTTCAGAGTTGGGGGGAGGATCTTCATTTTTAAAACCATATACTAAAAAAATAAAATATGGGCAACCATACACAACTTGGCATGTGTTTCCATGCCGGGGGTTAGATAACAGCATGGACCTCTCTCGCTCTCAAGGTCCATATGCTGTTATCTTTACCCCTTGATGGAAATGCAGGCTTGTTGTGTATCGTCGCTCATACCTTATTCCTTACATTATGTTTGTTTTAATTCATTCACCTTTGTTCTAACTCAGCTTTGACCTGTGGTCAAATAAATAGAAATCGGCAAACAACAGGATAGGATTAAAACATTTAATAAATACATGAGCTGGCAACATTTCTCATAGTTCATCTTTTAACAAAGAGTTCCCTTGTTTTTTTCAGTCTTGCTGATATCTTTGTTATAAGGAATTTGCGGTATAGGTAAGCATGAGGAATCTAAACAGACATGAGATTCTGTGCTGTTAAACCACAGTAGTGACATAGGTGCTGTGGTATGGGCATTCTGACATCACTGCTATAGCATGAAAGCATTCTGACATCACTGCTGTAGTATGCTAGCATTTTGACACTACTGTGGTATAGCAACATTCTGACATCAGAACTGTTTTCATCGCTACTTTAGTACAGCAGCATCTGGAAGTGTATGGATTTCTATGCACAACAACACTGAACCATATACTAGTACAAGTTTATAAGGACTTATAGTGTGTTTCTTATGGCTATTAGAGTACCTACACACACATTTGTGGGGTAAGGGAACTGCAAACCGAAGGTGAGCAATTCTGGCACCCTAAGAATGTTCATGGAGACACTCTTATAGACATAGGAGACATCCCAACTGTCCCTATAAATTGATTTTTAAGGTCACTTATAATCAGTTTAGAGAGTGAAATATATTTATACTGAACAAGAAACGGACACCCTCATTTTCAAAAGTGGAACATTCCATTTTTTCCAACACTGTGTGTCAGCTCTTCTTATGGTTATAAGTGGTTCTCTCACATGCATGAGCAAATCCTCAGTGCTGATTGGTTGCATCAGTGCTGATGATTACTACTCACGACACGGTGACCGGGTGTGAGAACGGACCTGAATTGTCAGGAGGATGACATTGGGCATCCTCAAGAAGGATCACATGTCCCCCAAGGGACACTTATCTTCCTAAAGGAGGGTGACAGCTCATTCACACTGCTTCAGCGCCAACTGGCGGTCCTTGCAGGGCCCGGCAGTGTTGGAGGTGAAGATGCAGAGCCTTAAGCATGCACACCTGTTGCATGCTTGCCCCCATTCGCAACCAGTATCTTGGGAGGTCAGTCAAAGAAACATCATCCCAGCGGCAGGATGATGCTTGCATACCTGGGCCCCATGCCACCCACCCCCAAGCACGAAGAGCCCCGCTGACACAGACTTTGTGGACTCTGGTTGGGGGTTCTGGCCACTGCTTCTCCATCTCCCAGCCCCCAGATTCACCACTCAGACATCTGCGCCTCGAGCGGTGCTCACAGCAGCGAGGCGGTGCCTACAGCCGTCTCTCTCCAGCTGCCGCTTCCAACGGACCTAGCTTCACCTTCGGACCGGCCTCCTGGTCCCAACCCCCGGATTCACCACTCAGACATCTGCGCTTTGAGCAGCGCTCACAGCAGCGAGGCGGCGCCTATGGCCGTCTCTCTCCAGCTGCCGCTTCCACCGGACCTAGCTTCACCTTCAGACCGGCCTCCTGGTCCCAACCCCTGGATTCACCACTCAGGTACGGCCGCTGTTTGATTTTGGAGCTGGGCTGCTCCGGCAGCTCTCCCATTGGTCGCGGCTTTTCGTCAAGGCATCTGATTGGACCAGCCACGAGGAACCTAGCCCACGATTGGTGCGCCCTGCAGTCAGCATATCTGGCTTGCGTTGCCGCTGTCCTGAAACAGAGCTGTGTTATGTGATGCTTATTTTACTATTACTAGTATTGTTTTTCTGCATGGAATGTATAACTGTAGTGTTGTATTTTTACACTAGCTGAAATCAAGTTTTTTGAAGAGCCGAATGTTAAGCACCAGAAACCAAATTGTTTAACTGTAGAAGCTGAATTTTAAACTATTGAATTTCCACTACCTCCAAAGCTTAGACTTGCTGTTACTCTATTTTCTGCACTTTGGCACTGCAGGCTCCTACTCTATCCCTCTAAGCTCTGCATCCCCACTATATTCTCCTAAGCCTTGCATCTGTCTGTGTTCAGTTGGAGAATTCTTGGCAGTGCAAAGTGAACTTGGCAACACCTCTTGCTGTAATCCTACACTCCACCTCTCCTGCCTTCTCCCTCCTTTGTTTTCACCGACCCCTTCCACACCATTTCCACTGGCTATTCTGACCTTGTCTACCTTTTTGTTTGCCTTCACCCCCTGCTGCTCGTCTGCCGCCAACCCCCCGCCCCCATCTTGCCTCACCCCTGCTCCTGTGCCTATAACTTACTGTTTTCTTTGTGGTTCTCCACAGACATCTGCGCCTCGAGCGGCGCTCACAGCAGCGAGGTGGCGCCTACAGTCATCTCTCTCTCCGGCTGCCGTTTCCACCGGACCTAGCTTCACCTTCGGACCGGCCTCCAGGTCCCAACCCCCAGATTCACCACTCAGGTATGGCCGCTGTTTGATTTTGGAGCCAGGCTGCTCCGGCAGCTCTCCCATTGGTCGCAGCTTTTCGTCAAGACATCCAGTTGGACCAGCCACGAGTAACCTAGCCCACGATTGGTGTACCCTGCAGTCAGCATATCTGGCTTGTGTTGCCGCTCTCCTGAAATGGAGCTGTGCTTATGTGATGCTTATTTTATTCCCACCCCCTCCTCCGCCCAGGCACCTTTAAATACTCTTCTTTGCCTCGTACTCTGGAAGAATTCCTCCCTCATTGGCTCTTCTTTCTCTGCTTATATATCTAGACTATGGACCCAGACTCAGGCAGGTTATTCCTGTGTAAACCTCTTGCCCCTCCCCACCCTTTTGGTCTCTCTCCTCTATGGCCCTTCCTACTTTGCTTAAATCTCTAGTACTAGGTCCTAGATAAAGGAAGGTTTACCTCAGCTAAATTTATTCCATAATGCCCAGATGTCCTCCACCTCATATGAAATGTGGGCTGCACTGTTGCTACATCTTTGCGTTGGCTTCATGCTCCCTATACCCTCCCTGCCCTGGAACACAGGAGCTGGGAACCGTTACAACTACATGTAAGCCACCTGCCGGTTGCATACCATGGCACCACTGTCCTTCTATTTTTATCCCACTGGCACACAGGGACTGACAGCCTCCCTACCCCTGCGGGCTGAATGCCAACTACTTATTCACACACCTCTCTGTTCTCCTTAACTCTACCTCGCCAGGTCATGACTTACGCAACCCTGCGCTCTGTAGGGGCACACTATAGACATACTGAAACACAAAAGGTATTTACCCGTAAATGGGAACACACCAGGTCCTTCAGATTGTTGCTAAATGCACTTATTAAGATACTCGTGTTGCTGCTGCTTTGCTCAGGATCAGTCGAGCTGAATCCAGGCCCTCAACTACCAATTCAAGCCCCCTGTGACCTAGCTCACCTTAAAGGTCTGCGTATACTTCATCTGAATGTATGTAGTCTATTGAAAAAACTGGATGCCATCCAAACCTGGATCTCGCATACTAATCCGGATATTCTGGTAATTAAAGAATCTTGGCTTAAACCATCAACCCTAGACATCGAGGTGAATATTCCCTCCTATAACATCTTTCGCACTGACAGACCAACAAGAGGGGGTGTTGTCATCTACGTGCTGGATAAATACACTGCTTGTGTTACCCACTCCACTACTGCTGCTAAGGAATTAGAAAGCTTAACCATTAAGGTCCAACTTGCGTCCTCCTCTTTGTATATCATGGGCTGCTATAGGCCCCCTTCAGCAGGCCTCCATCTGTTGAACCACTTGACTAACTTCTTAAGCAATACACAGGCTGAAGTAATTGTCCTGGGAGACTTCAACCTGGATTGGTTCTCTGATGTCTCCTTACCACTTAAAGTACTATGTAACACCTTTGGGTTGATTCAGCTTATTTCTGATGCTACACGACCGAACAGAGCTAACCCGAGTAAAAGCTCCTTGGTGGACATCATACTCGTGAACAAGTCACACCTATTCTCCCACTCAGGTGTGTTCTTCTCGGATATCAGCGACCATTGTCCCATTGCTTGCGTAAGGACTGCATCTAAACCCCCCCCCCTTCCTCTAGGTACACCTTCAAAAGGTGTGTGCGTAACCTCGACACTTATGCCCTCATTGAAGATATCCAGGAGTCTCTGCTCTGGCAGGAATTTTACCTGGCCAAAACAGTCGAGGATGCCTATAAGCAATTTGAAGCCATTGTACTAAATGCGCTTGACACGCATGCCCCATTAGTCAAAACCAGGATAAAGAAAAGATCCTTTCCGTGGTTTACACTAGAGCTGAGAACAGCCCTACATAGTAGGGACAAATTATGGAAAAAGCCTCGGAAAACAAAGCTCCCTGAAGATTGGGGTGCTTTTAGGGCTGCCAGGAACTTCTGTACGAAGCTAACCAGAACTAAAAAAGCTTCTTTCTACCAAATATCACTGGCTTCCTCTGCCAATTGTCCCGAAAAATTTTGGAAAACACTCAAAGATATCAAGGGTCATGTTTCCACTGGGTCTCTTCCGTCAAAAATCTCAAAGGTGACACAATCATCACTGGCAAAGTAGGATCCTCGATCTTTTGAATTACCACTTTGCCACTGCAGGACTGGCCTTTGACTCTCGCCGGCCAGCCACCGCCGCGCAATCCTTAGTGGGATCAAATCCTCACCACAACCAATCTGCCTCTTCCTTCTCTTTCCATTCTGTCTCCTCAAGGAGGTGGAGGACCTGTTACTGCACCTGGACGTCAGAAAAGCGCTGGTTCTGACTGTGTTGGAGCCATACTTCTTAAAGATCAGTTATCGTGTATTGGCTGTTCCAATCACACACCTCTTTAACTTATCTTTTCACTGGGTGCATTCCCAAGATGTGGAAGACAGCCCAATGATCCCTCTGTTCAAATCTGGTGACCCGACAGATCCCAATAATTATAGTCCCATCTTGCTACTACCTATTCTCTCCAAACTGCTTGAAAAAGTAGTAAATTCACAATTTAGAGATTCTGTAGGCTCCTCTAACCTACTCCAACCAGGCCCAGTCAGGCTTTAGGCCCTGCCATAGCACAATTACTGCTCTTGCAAGGTAACGTAATGAGTGGCAGAAAGCCCTCAATGATAAATTATCGTGTGCTGTAGTCTTCCTAGACCCAAGCAAGGCCTTCAACACCGTAGATCATGAACTGCTTCTGAATACCCTTCGCACCTTTGGCTTAGACCAGACGTCCCTGAGCTGGTTCTCCTCCTACCTCTCCGGACACTCTCGGCAGGTGAAAGCTGTGGGTAACCTCTTCCCTCCGAAACCAATCAATAGAGGGGTACCCTAGGGTTCCATCCTGGGTCCATTTCACTTTATATCAACAATATCAACCTGGGGGTTTCATCCTCAAACATTCATTTCTTCGCAGACGATACTGTCCTCTACTTGTCTAGACCTACTCCCGAGCAGGTATACACAGAGTTGCAGAAAGATTTCAACATCCTGCAGCATAATTTGCTCAAGCAGAAATTGCTGCTAAATGCTAAAAAAAGTAAAGCAATGATTCTGACCCTGAATAGCATTGCTCCACTGGCATCCACAGCAGGTTTTGTGAAACTGATCACCACCTTACTCAATGAACCCCTTGACTATGTTGACAAATTTAAATACCTTGGAATGTGGATTGACTGCTGTCTGTCCTTCCTGGTTCATGTAGATGAGATCGCAAAAAAACTGAAGCAGAGGCTCATTGTATTCTACAGAATCAAGCACCTTCTCACCTTTGAGTCAAAGAGGAGGCTGGTCCTAACTGCCTTCCTATCGTTATTGGACTACGCCGCCTTCATTTACAGTCAAGCTCATGGGACAGCCCTAGCCAAACTTGATGTTCTCTATCACAGAGCCCTTTGTTTCGTCTCTGGGAAACCTTATTCTACCCATCACTGCGACTTGTACTCTGCAGTGGGTTGGCTGTCTCTTGCTTTCAGAAGACAAAGGAACGCTGTCCTTTGGACCTACAGAGCCGTTACTAAGATGTTACCCCAGTACATGTCTGACTGTCTGCCCCTGTGTGTCTCTGGCAACTATGCACTGAGAAGCCAGTCTTTTATCTCCCTAATGTTACCGAAGGTCAAAAACCCGCTTTGGCAGATCCTCCCTTAGCTTCGCTCTACCCCAGCTTTGGAACAAGCTTTAAATAACTCTAAAATTAGCAATTCCCATTAAAATCCCTGAATTCAAACTCCTTTATGCGAGACTTTTCTCTGAATGCTGTATGTGCTGCTCCTGACGTGCCCTGTCAGGTTACGACACTTTGAGACCTACTCCTACCTCCTACCTCCTACCTGCACTTTTAAAGCATTCCACCCCAGACTTCCACCTCCTGCTCCTTCCTAGGTTCTAATTTCCATTGGCTGCTCCTCACTCTCTTGGGGTACATAATTTTTTGTCCTATGCTATCATTACAGGATATTTAAATGTACTGTTCAAAACAAGCATTTTGGTGTGAACCTTCTGTATCTTGCCTATCTAGCTTATTCATAGGTTTATATACTTACATGCTGCCTCATTCATATCGTGTTTGAATTCCTACCTTATGTATAGCCCGTATTTTATTTTGCTGTTACACCTGTGTTACTTTTTACCAGGAGTAGTATTGCTGTACTCTGTATGCATATGTGTATCTCTTATGTATTGATGTTATTTCTGTATGCCCAGGCCCACCTTGGAAATGAGCTTGCTCAACGATGCTTCACCTGGTAAAATAAAGATTGATTGATTGATCTGGTGGTGCTTTGGTGCTGTGGGAGGGTTACAACATGGGGCAGGTAAGCAGGGCTCTCTGGGGTCCCTGGGATAGGTGGTGGGGCTTATTTTATTTATTTAGTGATTCGGAAAAGACCTTTGAGCACAAGTTCTTTTACAAAGGTTCCACATCATAGATTGCAAAACAAAGTACAATAGGAGAAAGCAAAAGTACATCACAATGAACGACACAGCTTGGATTCAGAACTTACAGAATAACTCAAAACATAAGTACAAGTTAAAAATAACAAGAAAAGCACTTTATGAGGGTAGTGGGGGAAATGAGCAGCTACAAAGTGCCTTGTCAGTAGTTCAGAGGGACGGGAATAACTGGCAGTGAGGTGAAGAAAGGAGGTACAAGAGAGAGGTAGGTACGGCAGTGGAGGTGAAGGGTGGGGAAAGAAGGGCGATAAGGTATAGGGAGGAATGGGGGGTTGAGGAGGCTGAGGAAGGGCGTGCTAGGTAAATGGTGGGGTGCGAGGGCATGGTCAGGCAGCTTGCATTAGTAGTAATGTTAGGGAAACTCGGGACTGGGAGTTGGGGGGGTGGGTAGGTGCCGAAGGAGCATGACGCAGACTGATTGCTGAGGCAAGTCACGAGAAGAAACAGAGGGAGGGGGTACCTGAGGCCTGCCTAGTGCTTCCTGGGGGGGAGAGAGAGCGGGTGTGGCTGGACTTAGGGGCAGCTGCAGATAGAGAGTGTTATTAGGTGCTGTTTGAGATCAGTTTTGAATTGGGCCAGACAATTGGTGGCCAAGAGGTGCCCGGGGTGGTGGCCAAGGCTGATGAATTTGCCAGGCTGGGAGAGGAAAAAACAACTGAAAAAAAAAGGCACTGATGATTTGTAATGCTAAATATATAAAAGGAGGATGAAAAACACTTGATATATTAGAAAAATATTAGTTTCCTTCTTACAAATCATGCAGTGATATAAAACAGGACAAATATTCTGCAGCAATGTGATAGTGCTTTTTTAAAAGAGGCTGGTAAATGCGAAACAGTATAAAAAGGTTTTCTTTGCATTTTGTTTTACAGGCCCAATTCCAGTTCAGGTGCTAGCTCGTGTCCTGACATGTGTGGACGGGATCAACCTCTCACTTTTGGAGCGAGGTATACATGAACAGAGGAAATACTTCAGCCAGAGAGAGGGAGGGAAGTGAGCCATCTTCCAAGTAATGACGAATGCTGAGATTGTGAACTGGTTGGTGGCAGTCGAGGACTGAACACACTTAGGGGTACCATGGCAGTGCATTCTGAAGTTCAGGACATTAAAGGCCAGACATACTCCACAATTACCACAGCAAAACATTTGACAACATCTGTAGCAAGATCAAAGGAGAAGGAAGATGCATTTGGTTACCATAGCAACACACCTGGCAGGCACCGTGGACTTCTTCATCAAGGAGTCCTTAACTCAGGACATCACGGATTGTGGGAGGCTTCATCTAAATCCTTGTCTGAATCTTGATTGGGATCACAAGTGACAAATGTTGAATGCACAACCTAATAAATCCAAGTCCACATCACAGACATACCCGACACATGCAGCTTGAGGGGAGTTGGCAGTGTTTACAGGAATGATGTCTAGGAATGTATGAACACAGAGACTGAATTGTCCTCTGAACCCAAGAGAGAGGTGGTCCCCTCAGGATTATAGTGTGATACAGTTACAGTGTGATGGAAGTGAAGATTAAATTACCCTCTTACCCTGGAGCAGTGGTCCCTCCAGGTCCAGCTGAAGTACATTAGCAAAGCAGTGGCTTAATTACTCTCTCTCCCAGTCTAATCAGTAGTGAGGTAATTAAACAGGGCAGTCCGGGAAGCTGGGACTAAATTAACCTCTCGCCGTGGAGAGGTGGTGCCTTCAGGTCAGTAGTGAGATACATTAGCAGGGAAGTGGGGGGCTGAATTACCCTCTTATCCTAGAGAGGTGGTCCCGACTCTGTAGGTCAGTACTGAGACACATTAGCAGAACAGCCTGGGGAGTCTGAGGTTAAATTGTCTTCTTTTTTTTTTTATGTTATTTCTCAGGAGCTCGCCCCCCGCACTCCGCCCGTTCCTCGGCGCCATCCCTGGACATGAGACCCCTCCTTCCAGCACCCCACGACTTGCCCTTCGCGGCAGAGTGGTGGGGAGCGACTCAACCCACCCGAACAGGTCCATGCCAGGAGGCGTCCCTCCGGAATGGCGACGGGGAACGATCCGCTGCCAGGCTCCATTTTTGATTTTTCTCCCGGCGGGCATGGCGTGCTGTGTGCCAGCGGCAGATGCGCGCACACGCTCTGACGCGCGCAGTTAGCGTCTGCCACGTCCGCCTCCCCTGTCTCTGCGGCTGCGTTGCCCACCCTCCCAGCCTCCGCTGAGTCAGAGCCAAGCACCGGCTGCCCAATCCCGCCCGGAGATGTGAGAGCAGTCCTCTGACGCCGATCCATCTCCTCCCGCCGACCCCGACAGCCCGTGCTCGTTTCCCTAACCCGGTTGGCTGGGCGTGGCGAGGTGTAGCGACTCAGCGCTCAACCCTCAGCGACACCGGGTCGGCTGGTTAAATTGTCTTCTGACAAGCGAGAGGGTCCCTGAAGTTCAGTGCTGTAGCGTAGTGGTAGAGCTGCATGGGGAAACTATGTTGGGCCTGCTGGCACTTGTGCCTGACCTGTGAAAAATAGAGGTCTTGCATTTCCAGTGCACTGCCATCCGCCCTGTATCTTTCCTGACCAGAGAATACACAAAGTAGGGGGATGAACCCTTTTAGTAGACTAACACGTGAGTTACAATTGTATAGTGAGCTGGTTTATGTGAAAACGAGCAGTATTTTCTTCCCAGTCAGGATCTCAAACGTTTGTTTGAAAGATCAGTTTGATTAAATAACCAGACTTTGAGAGCAAGACTTTTTTTTTTTACCACATAAACAGTTGACCCTGACACGTAACCATTTGCTTTCTCTTTATATTGCAATTGATACCACACAACTGTATCTTTTGCCAAATAAATGGTGTTTTGTTGTGACATATTTATTATCAAGATACCAAATTTATTTTGATAGCATATGCGTCATAAACATGATAACATAGGCAGCATATCATAATGCTGTACTTAACCCATAAAAGAGCAGCTGAAACTGTGTCAGCAGAAAAAGGCTATATGACCATCCAGTCTGCCCTGTTTTACCCTATCGTACCCTGAGACCTGTTGTCTGGATGGAGTTTTTGCTCTTCTCCTTCCCCCCACCCTTGCTTCCTGCTATACTGCTACCCTTCTAAGTAACCAGATGAGGTTTATGCCTCACTTTTACCCCGCCTGTTACCATTCCTTTCAAGCCTATAACTCTGTCCCAGCCATGCTTGAATCCATTGATGGTTTTTGCACCCACCGCCTCAGCCAGAAGGCTGTTCAGCAGCTCAGCCATTCTCTCTGTAGAGTAAAACATCCCTCCTGAATCTCCTACCCCCCCAAGCTTCTTCTCATGTTTCCCAGTTCTCAACTTGCCATTCCTGCTAGATAGTTACTCGCAGTTTACCCTGTTCATTCCTTTCAGAAACTTGAAAGTGTCTATCTTGTTGTCCCTTTCCCTTCTGAGCTCCAGTAAGTAACATGTTAATTGCCCTAAGTCAGTTCTCATAGAATCTACCCTGTTGGGCCTGAATAGTTTTAGTTACCTTACGCTGTGCACTGTTACCAGTCTATCACTGTCCTTCCCAAGGTGGGGTTTCAGAACTGGGCGCAGTATTCCAGATATGGTCTCTCCAGTGATCTGTAGAGAGGTAATATTACCTCTTTTCTCCTGCTATCGAAATCCCCCCAGTACACCCAGCATTCTAGTTGCCTTGCTGTTGGCTAGTATGTTTTACGGAGTCACTTAATGATGACTCACAGGTCACTTTCTCCAGAGGCAGCACCCAGCTTAACCCCTCCCATCCAGTATTCCGTCTTGGGGTTGTTGTTCTCTATGTTCATCTCTTTGTACCTTTTGGCACTGAATTTCAAGTGAAACAATGCGTGATGACATTATAGTTTGAACTGTGCAGCATTCTAACCAGAGTAGTGAAGTAAAATGAAAAGAGCTCCAGAAAAAAAGATAATTTGAAAGTTTAACATTTGAAAATGTGTGGTAGCAAACACACACAAAGTGGACTGATTCAGAATATGCAATTTATCTTCATTTGTGAGGGTGCAGGGTCTTTATAACTCACTCAGGGATGTGACAGTCATGAGTTCCTCACAAATGTCTCATCCCAGTCTACTTGTTCCTCTGGTTTTTGCTGAGTAATGTTGTCACTTTTGGGAAAAGGTTGGAAAAACATACTATTTAGTTACTATTCACCATGTATTTTATATGAAGCCAGCAATTCTCTTCCCTTTATTTTTTTGTTACTAGGTTAAAGGAAATTTCAAATCTAAGGTATTGGCCTTCATAGCCTAATACCGTCTCACCCAGGAATTCTTTAGCATCTATTGACAAATGCATTATGCCAGCTGGGTTCAGCTGCCCCGGAGAGGAGGAGTCAATGCAAATGAGGAAGGCATTGGCCAATCAGGATACAGATTGAGTAGGGTGCTGCCTGCAGTCAGTTTGAGGGACCTCAGAACTTTTTCTTCGCTGAACTGGCAACACTGCCCCAGAGCTCTCCTCTTCAGAGATCTTCCTGTGCCTTTTTCTCTCCTTTTGAGTGCTGCTTTCGAGGTATTTTGTATATTTTCTTCATTTTACCTATTTTTACCACATCTGCGCTGGGTTCCACGCAGTCTCTGGGTTTTTCATATTTGTCCTGCTTGGTGTTTTCTGAGGTAAAAGTTACCTGTGTGCACGATAAATTGCGTCATTTTATTTAAATTGTTAATTTTCAATATTTTTCGTTGGTTTGTACCGCTTTTGCATTAAAATCAATGAATTATTTTCTCGTGCTCGTGCGCTGTTTTCCGTTGTGCACTTGCGCGAATTTCTGGAACCCCTTTTTTTCTCTATTCTGTTTACATTTTATATATGAAAGACAATCCCCTCTTCTTCTGGGGGTCACCCTTTGTTTGACTGTGCAGTGGGCTTCTGTTGGCAAGAGGTGTGGAGGTGGTTTCTGTTTTTCCACTGTTGTAAAAAACAACTTTATAATCTTACTACGCAATAAGGTTGTTTGTGATTTAGTCAGCTTTGGCCTTTTCTTTACCATGGCCTCTCAGTCTACCTCCTCCTCTCAAAAGCACTGAGGAGGGTACCTCAAGTCAACACAAATTTAATGACAAGTCCTCTAGGGACTCCAGTGAAACTAAGTCTGGTAGAAGTAAAATTCTAGCCAAGTCTCTAAAAGAAATTCAGAGCAGGTTTCTGATCCTGCCTCTACTAAAAAGACTAAGAAAGATAATAACACTACTGTCCCTCCTTCTGAAAGGCATTCGGAGACAACAGTAGCTGATAAAGATGTACCCTCTGCAGATGAATTGGTTAAAGCTTGGCATTTATATCAGACTTTACAATCTATGGGCAATATTTTCTCAGCTCCTGCTTGACCGAGTGATCCTCTCCTCGAGGACCCCTATGCCCAGGGTTTTTATTTTGATGAAGGAGAGGATCCTGGTGATGAATCGCCTCATGGGGACCCTCTTAATCCTGACGGCCACCCTGGGGCTGGTGTAAATACTGATACTGTCACAAATGAAGAAGTCTCTTCCTTTTTTACATTTCTAAAACAGATGGTGGACAACCTGGACCTGCCTCTCCATGATGACACCAATCAGGAGATGGAAGACCACTACGTGGAGACGATGGGCATTTCTCCTCCTAAGAGGCTCATCCTCCTTATCCACAACACTTTGAAGAGAAGTATGTTTAAGGTTCTGGAAACCCCTTCAACTTCTACCGGGGTGGACAGAAGGATTGAGAAGATATACCAGCTCGGTAAGTCTACTGCTGATTTTCTTTATACACATGCAGATCACAGAGGGGTAGTTCAGACAGCGGCCTGTGACAAAGCTAATGTGCCACTATCTGCTCTGCCACCAGAAAAAGACTCTAGAAAATTAGATCTTATGGGTAAGAAATCTTATGCTACTGCCTCTCTCTTGCTGCGCATGTCTTCTTTCATAGCATATGCAGCCAGATATCAGAGGACCCTATTAAAAAGTATACTGGCCATAGTGCAGCATGAGGGGGACACTATGTTCAGGGATGTTTCTGAAACTATTAAATGGGCCGTGGGAGCTACAAAGTACCAGTTTCACATGGCCATAGATAATAACCACACAGCCTCGAGGGTCATGGCTCAAGCTATTTCTCTCACACGCTTTGCTTGGTTGAGAACTACTAGTCTTACCCAGGATGTCCAATCCCAGGCATTAGATTCTCCCTTTGAGAATAATTCTCTCTTCGGGGACCATATTGAGACCTATATGAAAAGAATAGACGAGTTCAAACACACGTACAAGAGAAATTCAGTGAAAGAAAACACTCCCCCCTTCTCAGAGAGCTCACCATAGAGGGGGTAGGGGCAGAGGTTATTTGCCTAGGACATGTTTTCCTATGCCATATAACATGGATTTCTCTCAGATAAGAGTTTTTTTCAGGGGTAGAGGCAGGAGGGGCCAATGAAAGACTAATCCCACTCCTGTTACTTCTACTCAGTCTAGACAGTGGTCTTCCTGACTCCTTGCTGGTTGCCTCCCCTCTCCCCGTGGGGGGAAGGCTCTCACACAACCTCCATTGTTGGCGTCAGGTCACTTCAGACAAATGGATTCTGGAGGTAGTGGAGCAGGGCCTACCCTCAGTTCGAAAACCTCTCCTGCAGAACTATTGCTGCTGAGGGGGAGGTCAAGAATCTCATGAAGGCCAAGGCCGTGGAACGAGTGCCTCTTCCCCAGTGGGGAAAGGGTCTTTATTCCAGATATTTCCTGACCTTAAAGAAAACGGGGGAATGGCGACCTATTCTGGACCTAAGGTACCTGAACAAGCATCTGATGAAACCAAAGTTCAAAATGGTCGCCTTGACTCAGGTCATCCAGTCTCTAAAGCAAGGGACTGGCTAGTCTCCCTGGATCTGAAGGATGCCTATTTTCATGTACCAATAAGGCAATCCCACAGAAAGTTCATCAGATTTCAGCTGCCCTCTGGCAATTATCAGTTTGCAGCCATGCCTTTTCGGGCCCACTTGTGCCCCCAAGGTATTTGCCTGGCAGTGGTAGCAGCCCATCTTAGAATACAGGGAATTTCTGTCTACCCTTACCTGGATGATTGGCTGATTGTGGCCAACTCGTTCCAGTCTGTTTCAGAGGCCCTAATCCAGACAAGGCATACCCTAGAGTCCCTGGGCTTCCTTATCAATGAACAAAAGTCACATTTTCAGCCTGCCCAAATTCTGCAGTTCACTGGGGCAGAGCTCAGCACTCTGCAGGGAAGGGTCTTCCTCTCCTCAGACAGAGTCGACCTTTTCCTTTTTCTGCTAAATTCCTTCTGTCCAGGTCAACCAAGACCAGCCAGACACTTCCTCAGACTTCTCGGTCATATGGCCTCAATGACCACGTTAGTGCCAGGGGCCAGATTCCAGATGAGGGACGGTCAGTTTTATCTCAGGTCCCATTGGTCCCAAAGAAGAGATCCCTTTATAAAGCTCATTCCAGTCACAGAGATGTTTCTGCGAACCCTGAACTGATGGAAAGACGCAGACAATCTCAGGGTCAGGGTATCTTTTTTGACTCCCCAGCCTTCTCAAATTTTGACTACCGATGCTTCCCTCCTGGGATGGGGAGCCCACCCGGGGGACTTGTCCATAAGCGGGACATGAACACCAAAGGAGTCCTCCCTTCACATCAGTTTACTAGAACTCAGAGCTGTACTCCTCGCCATCAAGGCTTTTCACTCCTCGGCTCAGGGATCAGTCAATGCAAGTACAGACAGACAACATGACTGCCATGTTCTACATCAACAAACAGGGAGGAACTCGATCAACCAAACTCTGCTCAGAAGCCATGAGGATTTGGTCCCTTGCCTATTCCCTGGACATGTCACTGTCAGCCATCCATCTCCCGGGCAAAGACAACACTCTGGCGGATTCCTAAGTCGAATCAGTCAGGGCGCCGACAAGTGGACCTCAACAAGCAAGTCCTTCAAACGGTGTTCCGAGATGGGGTGTCCCAGACCTGGATCTGTTCAGCATCCAGTCTGAACCATCAGTTACCTCTGTACTGTTGCAGGCCCCCAGTTCTGGGAACCGTCCCCTCGGACGCTGGCTGACATTAGATTGGACGGGAGGTTCCTTTATGCTTCCCTCCTTCTTCTCTTCTGTACAGAGTACTTCTCATGCTGAGGGATCAACCAGCCACCATGATCCTGGTGGCTCCCGATTGAGTGAGACAACCGTGGTATTCTCTGGTCCTCTCCCTGTCGGTCAGGAATCCCATCAGACTGCCCTCGTGCCTCAGTCTTCTGACTCTCCCTCAGACCGGAGTGGTGTTCCCCAATATCCAGTCTCTTCACCTCAAAGCTTGGTACTTGAGGAGTTAGAATTCCCAGACTCTTTGAATTCAGAGCAAGTACTGAAAATCTTATGGATGGCCAAGAAACCAAGCACGAGAAAAACCTACACCTCCAAGTGGAGACATTTTTCTTTCTTGTGCAAGGACAGGGGCATAGATCCTTTACAGGCTTCTTCCCCTTCCTTGTTGCATCATTTGGTTCACCTTCAGGCGCAAGGCCTAAAGGCGTCTTCCCTAAGAGTTCACTTAGCGGCCATTTCGTCCTACCTTTCTACAGGTAAAGAGAAATCGGTGATCTCTCAACTTATTTTCAAGAAATTTTTCAAGGGACCTCTTCACCTTCCTCCCCTGTAAGGAAACCTATTCCTCCATGGGATCTTAACCTATGTATAGCCAAGCTTATGGATCCCCCTTTTGAACCTATGGCTACGGCTGACTTAAAATTCGTTACCTGGAAGACTATCTTCCTAGTGGCCATTACCTCTGCCAGACAGATTTCAGAGTTACAGGCCCTTTGTACAGATCCTAACTACATCATTGAAACATAGAAGTTGACGGCAGATAAGGACCGCAAGGCCCATCCAGTCTGCCCTATTTCTTTTCTACCTTATGAATGTGCCATGGGCCTTTGCTCTGCCTATGGCCATCTATTCATACTCATCTGTATTGCCCCTTATGCCTATCCTATACCTGTTTGAAGCCCTGCACTGTATTCATATCCACCACTTCCTGAGGTAGGCCGTTCCATGCATCCACCACCCTTTCTGTGAAAAAGAACTTCCTCACATTATCCCTTAATCAGCCTCCCTCTAATCTCATGCTGTGTCCTCTTGTCTTGCTATTTTTCTTATATTGAAACATGTTAGACTCTATCACCTTGTTAATGCCTTTAAGGTGTTTGAGTGTTTTGATCATATCACCTGTCTCCCTCCTTTGCTCTAGGGTATACATACTGAGCTCCGTTAATCTGTCCTCATATGTTTTCTGATGCAGTCCCTGCACCATTTTTGTTGCCCTTCTCTGGACTGCCTCAGTTTGGTTAATGTCCTTGTGAAGGTGTGGCCTCCAGTACTGCATGCAGTACTCCAGATGGGGCCTAACCAGTGTCTTGTAAAGAGGGATTATTACCTCCCTATTACAACTTGTGATACCCCTACTAATACACCCCAACATCCCCCTGTCCTTACCTACTGCTTTAGTGGTCTTCTTGGATGATTTCAGGTCATCAGTGATGATGATGCCCAAGTCTCTTTCTTCCCTTGTGCCTGCCAGCAACTCCCCTCCCAGCCTATAGCTGGCTTCAGGGTTTCTCTTCCCTATGTGCATGATCTTGCACTTCTTTGCGTTAAACCCCAGTTGCCACTCTTCCGACCATTTTGCCAGTTTATCCAGATCTTCTGTCCACCCCATCTGGATCATCTACTCTGTTGCAGATCTTGGTATCATCTGCAAAGAGACAAACCTTACCCTCCAGTCCAGCTGCAATGTCAATGATGAAGATATTGAAGAGGACTGGCCCCAAGACTGATCCTGAGGTACCTCTACCAGGACTTGCATCTCTTCTTGACTGTATACCGCTTACCACCACTGTTTGCCTGGCCAACCAGTTTGCCACCCAGTTGACCAATCCTGACCCACCCCAAGCCTACCCAGCTTATTAATCAATCTTCTACGTGGAACAGTATTGAAAGCTTTGCTGAAGTCAAGGTAGGTGACATCAACTGCTCCTCCTTGGTCCACCACTCTGGCTACCCAGTCAAAGAAATCTATGAGATCAGTTTGATAGGACATTCCTGTTGTAAACCCATGCTGTCTTGGATCCTGTGCTCCTATGGATTCCAGGTGTTGCACTATCCTTTCCTTAAGGAGTGCCTCCATAATCTTGCCCACTACTGAGGTAAGACTGACTGGTCTGTAGTTCCCTGCCTCCTCCTTGCTGCCACTCTTGTGGAGCGGGATCACATAAGCCCTTCTCCAGTCTTCTGGGACCTCTCCTGTGCTCAGAGACTCACTAAACAGTTCTGATAATGGCTCTGCTAGTTCCACATAGCTCCTTTAGTACCCTGGGATGTATGCCATCAGGTCCCATTGCCTTGTCCACCTTGAGCTTATCGAGCTCTTGTAGGACCCTTTCTTTTATGAAGGGACTAGTGCACACCTCCCTCCCCCCGTGTCCATGGTGCTGAGCTGTGGGCCCTGCCCTACCTTCTCTTCAGTAAATACTGAGCAGAAGTATCTATTTAGGATAGATGCTTTTACATGGTCCTCCTCCTCACACACACCCTTATCCGCTTTGATCTTAGCAATACCCCATCTAGAATTTCTGTTTTCACTAATGTATCTATAGAAAGTCTTGTTACCTTTTTACGTTCGCATGCGCGCATGCGCAAGGAACGTTTGGAAGTAGCACACTTTGAGGTGCTCTCCCTTTCGATCCACTGTCCATTGAGCAGGCGTGGCAGTCCTGCACCAATGGCTGTGGGAGCTGTGTGACAGCGGTGGTCGTCGCTTCAAAAGAAAATTACACGGCTGTCGCCCACCAGCGCTGGTAGGCCTCACGCCCTCAGCGCGTTGGTGCCACGCTTGGAGCCCACCCAGTGTGGCAGCGTCAGCGCTCCGTCTGCGGCCGGGGTGCCCAATCCCCATCGGCTCCACGGCCCCCCCAGGTCATCCTTCTGCCACGCTGGGAGCCCACCCCAGCACGTGGCAAGCACCTCCAAGTATCTGCGGCAGGTTGCCCAATCCCACGTCGGCTCCTCGCCCCCAGCCATCCTCTTTCCGCCACGCTGGGACCCCACCCCAGCGTGGCAAACATCCTACGTAGTCTTTTTTTTTCACCTGTAAAGCAAAAGCGGTCGCGGCCCTTCTCTCCAGTCCCTCCCACAACCCGCACTCCACCCACTGCGCACACAGCCTTCCTGACACCCCCCCACCCCATACTTACCTCCAGAGCTCGGCGTGTGACGATCTTCTGGTGGACCGAACACGCTCTGCATTCTTCAAAGCTGACCAACTGAGGAAATACCCGGTAAGCTGTATCATGGGCTAGATGGGGTTTTCAACTTATTGCATATCTTAGGCATTTTTGATTTGCACAAATTTTCCAACATGGGGTTTGGACCTTCTCATGAATGATGTCACTGTCATGGCGTTGACCGGGCCCGAAGGGTGATTTCGCAGTCACTGCGTGAAATCACCCTTCTGGCCCAACAATGCCATGACAGTGACATCATTCATGAGAAGTGTCCAAAACCCCATGTTGAAAATTTGGCAAAATTCAAAAATGACTGTTTCACGAGCTGCTGTTGCTCAAGTTCCTCACGCAGGCTCATAAGTTCGCCGAATTTTCAATATTTTCACTCCAGATTTTCAACATTGCCATTTTACCACACCTCCTTATGAGCAGTATAGCTGTCATTTTTCACATCCTGCCCAAAGCAGGTTTCGCCTTCATGTAGCGCATAATGTGCAGTCGATTGTCTGAAATCAATGTATGGACGCGATTAAGAAAATCACAGTGACACTGTTCATCAGCAGAGGTCTTAAAATGGTTATGTTGAAAATTTGCGAAAAGATTCCTAAAATGACTGTTCTATTTAGCGCAAGCAAGCAGCAGTTCCTACCACGCCGTAGGTTTGCTTAATCTCAATATTTTCACTCCAGATTTTCAATATTGCCATTTTACCACATCTCCTTATGAGCAGTGCAGCTGTCATTTTCACATCTTGCCCAAAACGTGTTTCCGCCCATGTAGCTATTAATGGCAGTAGTCGCTGTGCGAACTCAGTGTCTGGGACACATTAAGAAAATCACAGTGTCACTGTTCATGAGCAGAGATCTTAAATGGCTATGTTGAAAATTTTGTGAACAAATTCCTTAAAATAACTGTTTTGCCATGTAGTTCCCTACGCACGCTCATGTTTGCGTAATTTCAAATATTTTCTACCCAGACTTTCAACATTGCCGCCTTACCCCACTTCCTCATGAGCAGTACTGCTGTCATTTTCATATCCTGCCCAAAACATGTTTCCGCTTATGTAGCGCATAATGGGGGTAATAGAAAGGTCATGCTGAAAATTTATTGTGCAAATACTGGCACCATTTGTGGGCATTAGGGTAGTACCATACGTGCAAACGCCACTGCAAATACCTGCAAGTTAACACTGCATTGATAAATGCTTTTCACTGTTCGGCTAGTTTTCCCGGGTTTGGGCTTTGCCTGCCTTACCTCCTTCCCCTGCTCTCTTTGGAAGTTTGGCATGCCTTCCTATCTCATCCTGCTGTGTCTCTTATTACCTGGAAGGCCAGCCTTTGGCCTGATCTTTCTGCTACTGTTTTGAGACCCAAAGTGGTTTCCTCTTCTTTGCACTTCCTTTCTCTCACACTGGGATGTTGCCTGTATTGTATCTTTAGCTTGCCCACTTTGCCTGTACCCTCACCTGTATTTCTTTGCCAGAGCTAGCTTAACTCTGTTGGCCATCTTATCAAAGTCAGCTCTTTGAAGTCACATGTTTTGCCTTGGAATGGGATGATTTAGTTCTAGTGGCCAAATTGAACCATACCTTGTGATGGTCACTGGCCCCCAGGTGACCTTCTACCTGGAGATCTGTGATCCTTTCCTGTTAGTACCAGATCTAGGATAGCCCTGTCTCTTGTGGGTTGTTGTACCAGTTGTCTGAGGCCTTTCCCCCTGCAGGGAATCCACTATGTGTCTAGTTTTGGCAGATGTTTCTGCTGGTATTGACCAATCTGTATCTGGCATGTTGAAGTCTCCCATTATCAGAACCTCCCCTTTAGCTGTCATGTTTTGTATATCTTCTAACAATAATGTGTCTATGTCCTCCCCCGGTCTGGAGGCCTGTAGACAACCCCAGTTCGTATGGCTGTCCCGTTTCCTGTTTCCAGAGTGACCCACAGTTCTTCTGGCTCCTTAAGTGTATTCTGAATTTCTGTTATGATATTTTCATTGACATAAAGGGCCACTCCACCCCCTTCCCTGTTTGCACCTCGGTCTCTTCTGAACAGTACATAGCCAGGTACTGAAGTCTCCCAAGTGTGGTTACGGGTAAACCATGTCTCGCTATTGGCAACTATGTCCAGTTTAGCCTCTGTCATTATTGCCTGCAGGTCTGGGATCTTGTTTCCCAGACTGTGAGCATTTGAGTACGTGATTTTCCATTGGCCTGATTTCAGTGTGTTAGTTGTTGGGCGAAGTCTGGCGTTTCCCTGTGCTGATGGGGAGCCAGACCTTTCCTTACCTGGTGACGAAATGAACTATAAACATGCTGAACTCCTGTTTGACCACTAGCTGAGGGGAGGGTGTTCTTCCTATTCGGCGTTTGGCGCTGCACCCCTTTCCCCATTTGCTAGTTTAAATATTCTGCAAAGACGTTAAACATCTGCCTCAGTGCACTGACTCCCTCCTTAGTCAGATGCTGTCCATCAAATTTAAAGAACTTTCTCTCCCAAAACTGTTGCCATTTCCCTACAAATTTATGTCCTTTTTCTTGGTACCAGCCCTTGAGCCACATGTTTAGCTCCCCTATCTCCCCTTCTCTTACCTTCCATCCATCTGCCCCCCTCTCCCAGACTGGCAGGATCTCAGAGAAGGAGATGCTAGATGAAATGAATGATAGTTTGTCCCCCAGCCTGGTCAGGTGTTCCTTGGTCTCCACAACTGACCGGCTGGCAAGATCGTTGGTCCCTGTATGTACCAGGACGTCAGTGTTTTCTCCTGCTTCCTGAACAGTTTTAGCAATGCGGCCAGTGTCTCTCCACGCTGATGTACCTGGGAGACATCTGACCATTACCCCTGGCTGGAGATAGGTATCAACCCGCAAATCATGGAGTCGCTCTATGATGTAGAAGTTTTTGATTTCCTTCTTGATTTTTTGTTTTGGTTTCTGTTTTTGTGTGCTGTGCTGCAGTCTCCTGTTCTGCAGTGTCCTCTTCCCTTTGTTTGATTTTCGATAGAGGCAGATACTTGTTTGTAGTTTTATATGGTTATTGGAGTTGGCGGATATCCCCTTCCTGGGCGCTGACCAGTTCAGGCCTGGGGTCGAGGGTCACCTCACCCACATTGAAAAGTCCAGTGCCACTTTGGACTCCGTGACATCTACCCAGAAGGATCCTAAGGACTCCAAGCAGCACCAGAAGAGGAAGCCCTTTCGATCCACCTCCACTCCTGCAGCCAAACCAGCCCAGCAACAGGCTGGCCAGCTGGCTCAGACCCGGCGCCCTCTGTCCAAATCGGTGGCCTCAGTCATCTGTAAGCCTGGAGGGAGAGGCCCCAGTGGTGCCTCAGCTGGTCCCTCCTCCTCTTCTAAGCCTGCCCAGTGATGGGATGAGGGGTGCCTCCCTCATGTCCGTCATACCTCCCCATGGTCCTCCCATGGGGGGCTGGCTCCGTCACTTCCTTTCCGCCTAGTCCGCTTTCACCATGGGCGGGTAGGTTCTAGAAGTGGTGGGTCAGGGTCTGCCTCTGGAATTTGAGCAGTACCCTCCTTGCCGAGCCCACACCCCTCGGGAGGACTTGGTTTCCACAGACATGCTGTCAGCTCTCAGAGACGACATAGCCCAGCTCCTCTGCAAGGAGGTCATGGTTCCTGTCACAGATCCTCCGGCGCACCCAGGGTTTGTCTCCATGTACTTCCTGGTGCCAAAATGGATGGAAGGGGGCTGGTGCCCTATTCTAGATTTGCACAACCCGAACAAGTTCCTCAGGTCACACACTTTCAGGATGGTAACTTTATCTCAGATCATACCATCTCTAGAGCAGAACATGTGGTTTTGCTCCCTGGATCTTCAGGATGCATACTTTCACATCCCAATCCATCCGTCTCATTGAAGGTTCCTCCGTTTTTGAGCAGAGGGATCCCTTTATGAGTTTCAGGCCATGCTATTTGGCCTCTCCTCTGCCCCCAGGGTCTTTGTCAAGTGCATTGCAGTGGTGGCAGCTTACCTGAGGCGCCGAGGGTTCTGGGTTTACCCCTACCTGGATGACTGGCTGATCGTAGGTCCCTCCAGACAGGAGGTGGAGTGGTCCAGGGACCTGGCTCCCCAGTCCTGCACTCCCGTGACCTCCTGGTCAGCGAGGCCAAGTCAGAACACGTGTCTTTGCAGGTGATCAACTTCATTGGGGCCGAACTTGACTCTTGCAGAGCCAGGGCTTGACTCCTGACAGACAGGGCGGAGCTCTCTCCTCCTTTGTGATCATTTGGGTTGGTGATTGTGCCCTCGCAAAACTTCCTAAACTTGCTGGGCTGCATGGTGGCTTCACCAGCTTGGTACGTTAGGCGTGCTGAAGTGCACTGTCTGCGTGGGAGCTGGCCAGCCAGTGGTCTCCAGCGCAAGGGTCACCTCGACCAGCTGGTCACTGTGACCCAGGGATGTGGGACACCATCCAGTGGTAGTTAGTCCCAGTGCATCTGCAGGAAGGGATTCCATTTGTCCACCCAGAGCTGACTGTCATCCTGATGACTGATGCCTCTCTCATGGGCTGGGGTGCCCACCTGGGGAAACACAGAGTTCATGGGCTCTGGACCCCCGAGGAGTCCCGATGACGCATCAATCTGCTGGGTCTAAAACAGTAGGGGAATTCAAACATGCATGGGACAGACATAAGGCAATTGTAGTGGGGGGTTGCAGGAAGTAGGCTGTTGGTTAACTAGAATCTGCAGCTTATCCAATAGGAAGGGAAATGGGCAGACTGGGTGGGCCAAGTGGTCCTTGTCTGCTGTCACTTTCTATGTTTCTGTGGTGCTCCGGGCAGTTCAGCTCATGCTGACTGCATTTGCTCCGCACAATAGGGGTCAAGTGGTCGAAGTCCAGACAAACAACACCACAACCATGTACTGCCTCAGCAAGCAGGGCAGGACGCACTTCCTCGCGTTTGTGCAGGGAAGCTCTCCGTGTCTGGGCCCTCGTGCAGCCTGGAGGCGGATCTTTCTAGTCATCCATTTGGCAGGAGCCTCCAATCAGCTGGTGGATGCCCTCAGCCGGGTGAGCGAGGCATCTCATGAGTGGTCTCTCCACCCAGAGGTAGTTCACAGTCTGTTCTTCCAGTGGGGCACCCCTCAGGTGGACCTGTTCGCCTCTAGGGAGAACGCAAAGCTAAGACTGTTTTGTGCCCACCTCCCTCAGCAGGGAACACTGCAGTGGGATGCCTTCTCAAGGCCTTGGACCCCAGGCCTCTTCTGTGTCTTCCCCCAGTTCCCTTGAGGGAGCTTCTCAAGGGTAGGAGGAATAAGGCACAGGTGATCCTGTTGGCTGTGGACTGGCCACAGCAGTTCTGGTACACCAGTCTCCTCAGCCTCAGCAGCAGGCTTCCAAGGCATCTTCCTTTACGCCCGGACCTGCTTTCCATCAATCGGGCAGCTACTCCACCCGGACCTTCAATGCCTGTACCTGACAACCTGGTTCCTGAGTGGGTAGAGTTCCAGGCTTTGGGTCTCTCCGGAGCTTTCTTCACTGTTGTGAAAGCATCTCGGAAGGAGTCGACTAGGAAATGCTACACCTTAAAATGGAAGAGATTCTCCATTTGGTGCCAGGACAAGAGGTTGGACCCTTGTCCTGTCCAGTGGCTAGCATTCTTGATTATCTTTGGTCCCTCTGTCAGTCAGGCTTTTGGTCAGTGACCGTTAGGTGCACCTAGCAGCCATTTCTGCTTACTGGGCATGGGCCGGTCAGCAGTCGGCACAGGAGAAGGTGTTCTGGTGCTTTTTTTGGGGCCTTGACCACATTTTCCCTCCGGTGCATGAACCACCACCACCACCGTGGGACTTGTTGCTGGTTTTGGCAAAGCTCATTAACAAGCCATTCGAACCGATGCACAGGTGTGATTTCTCTCACCTGTCGTGGAAGACCACCTTCTTGGTGGCTATCACGTCAGCCAGAAGGATCAGTCGGCTCCAGGCACTTTCAGTGGAGGCTTCTTAGTTGTCCTGTGCCTCTTGCAGTAGGTATTCACATATAGGACTGCCCGTTAGACGTCAGGACCCCACGGAAAAATTTCTAGCTAGCAGTCTCTGGTGGGGGAACGCTCCCACGTCAGGTGACTGGCGTCATGCGACATCAGTATAAACGGGCGGTCCCCTACGCCCGCCTTCCAGTTCTTTCCCGCCGTAGGCTCGTGAAAGTTCCTCACGATAGAGTTCAACACTCGTCAGTCGTTTGTCGGTCTAGCTTTCAGACTTTTCAACTTCATTTTTCTCTTTTCTCGACTAATTGATCGATTTGCTGTGTATGTCGTTCCTGGCGCCCTCTGGATCGCATAAACATAAGTGCACTGTGGCTCTCAATCATACAAGGATGGCTATTCTTGCCCCTCTTCTGTCTGGGCTAAGACTACCCCCGTGAAGAAGTGCCAACACTGCTAACAATGTAACCCACTACCCGGAAAAGAAGGCAGCAGTCCTGGAAGCCCATACCCTCAAGAAAAATGGCATCCATTGAGAAGGTGCTAAGAAGTTAAGGCAGGCGTCCACTTCTGAAGGTCACAGAGAAGCAGGACAGAGCATCGTAGGGTGAGATGGCTTCCACGCGACCACCGCAGCTCTGGCTGGGTCGTGGCATTGAGCGTAACGTCCCTCTGGGGATCGCTCCATGACAACTGTCTTGGTGGTGTCCAAGAAGGTGTCACCCCATCCGTCTGGCTCGCGCTCGGGCCCTTTGGGAGCCTCAAGGGAGAAGGAGGCCTCCGCTTCCGGGAGGGCCGCTTCCACCACGCGTTCTTCGGGTTTGAGCGGGTCCACTGAGTCTGACACCAGTGCCACCGACGTCCGCCTGGACAAGGCTGCTGAGCCGCTCACTCCTTTGAGAGGGCGCACAGCCAAACTTTCTTCCGACAAGGCCGCATTTCCAGCGTGCCCTTCCTCTGGCAAGGGATCTGATAAGTTGGACGTCGGCTCCTCCAACACCCGCCTGGATCCAGCTGATAAGCCGGACATCGGCCCTACCGACGCCGCCCGGCCAAGGAGCCTGCGCCAGACCCTCTCGATCGATCTGACGCTCCAGGTTCTCCACAGCGTGTTGCGTTGCCATCTGAGGTCCCTGCATCCCCTCTGTTGACCCCTGGGGACTCTAATCCTTCCTCCCCGGTTGTCACAGAGGATCTTGACACACTGCCATCAGGAGCCCCTCCTTCGGGACCAGACACCCTGACGCCGGACCCTCAGACGCCGGCTTACTCGATGCCGGCTGACTCCCTTGCTGGACTGGTTCCTTGCTTCGGCCGACGGCTCAGGGGCTTGCTTCCTTTGCCTGGCCCGTCCAGCTGGCCTCTGCCAGGTCCCTCTGTTCCACCAGAGCCCCTGGCTCCGGGTATCCGACACCTCAACACCCAGTGCCGCCATAACCGGCTCTGCAGTATCCAGCGCCTCAGTACTCGGCACCGCAATATCCGACGCCACAGTACCCAGTGCCCAGTACCCAACACTGGACTTCCCGCCATCGGGTTATGGATACTCATTTTACGGATATCCGCAGTATCAGTATCCCTCTCCTCCTCCTCCGCTGCCCACGCCCCAGCCACTGGCTTACTCGAAGGAGACTCTGCCCTCCTGGTGGGCTGAGGCCAAGGCTCAACTCACCAGAGAGGTAGAAAGTCATCTGCCGATGCCAGACTCTTTGCAAGATCCCCTACGTCAGAGACGGGAGACTCCCTTCCCCTTATCCGACACCAAAGGAGAGCCCTCTGGCGCCCAGGGTGGGGAGGACACGTGCCCCAGAGAACTCCCCAAAGGGGCCGTCCCTCCGCTGCCTAGGGAGGAGTCTTCCTCATCTTCGTTGGATACGTCTGGCTCGGACTCAGAGGGACACTCTGATCCGGATGACTAGCCACGTACTCCAGACCGCCCCAGGCCAAGAATCCTCTGAAGTCTCCCCTGGAGGATCCCTCATTTCTGGAGGTACTGAGGAAAATTCAGGAAGTCCATCAGTGGCAATCACTGGAGCCAGACCCACAGCGTAAAAAGCTTGCTGCTCACTTGGATCTGCCCGAGACTGCTCCTACATTGATTCCACCCTGGATAGAGCCTCACACGGACCTTGTTTCCACTATTTGGAAACAACCTTCCGCATTAGCCCCCTTCCAGGGAAGGCAGACTGGCTATATTAGGCTCCCGAGGGTATAGATGTTTTGAACCTACACCCCAAGGCGGATTCAGTCGTTATTAGCGCCACTCACGGCTGTTCCGCTAATCCAAAACACCTCAGCTCGTCCCCACCTGACAAGTAGTCACGGCTTCTGGACCTATACGGGAGGAAGATTTATTCCTCTTCTACCCTGGGTATTAGGGCCCTGAACTATGTAGCACATATGGGGGACTTTCAGAAGACCATCCTTAGTCAGGTGGAATCAAAATTGGACTCTCTTCCTGAGTCTCAGACTAAGCAGGAAGTGGCAGATCTGGTCCGTTCTGCTTGTTCTGCCAGTAGGCACATGCTTCGTGCCACTTACGACGCAGTGGACTCAGCTGGAAGGAGCTCAGCTTTTGTCGTAGGCTTATGGTGTCATGCCTGGCTCTGAGTGTCAGGATTGGTCCCTGAAGTGCAGTCCGCTATCCAGGATGCTCCCTTCAGGGGTTCGGTGCTGTTTGGGGGTGATGTCAAGGACATCATCGACCTGCAGGAGAAGAGCACTGCACTCAAGTCTGTAGATTCTATGTACAGGCCCCCTCAAGGGCAGCGGCGTCCCTTTCGTAGACGCAACCGTCCAAAACAAAAGCCACAGGGCAAGCGGCCCAACAAGCGTCAGGCCCCTCCAGCAACCAAGCCTCCCACAGCAAAGAGGCTGCGGGAGCCTCGGCTGCTGCGTTGCCCCACACCTCCTTACTTCCCACCTCTCCCACTGCCTCTGGAGGCCACAGAGGAACTGGTAGGGGGGAGATTCTCCTTCCATCTGCCGGGCTGGGAGAGGATAACATCAGATGCTTGGGTAATCCAGTTGATTTCAGCAGGACACTCAATCGAGTTTCTTCAGAAACCACCCAGAAGACCCCCCCCCCCGGTCGTTTTACTCCCGGCAACATGTCTCTCTAGTACTAGACGAAATCACCTCCCTTCTGTCGAAGGTGGCGATAGAACCAGTCCCCGACCAATTTCGGGGGACAGGCTACTACTCACATTTCTTCCTGGTTCCAAAGAAGACGGGAGATGTGAGGCCTAGTCTAGACCTCAGCTCCCTGAGCATGTCCATTGAGTACAAATGATTCAGAATGCTCTCTTTGCAGCACCTTCTACCACTCCTTCGGCAGGGACAGTGGCTGTGTGCTTTGGACATGCAGGATGCCTACCTGCATATCCCCATATGCCCTTCCCACCGCAGATTCCTCCGGTTTTGCTTTCAGGAGGACCACTACCAGTTCAAGGCCCTCCTGTTTGGTCTTTCCTCGGCTCCTTGAGTTTTTACCAAATGCCTGTCTGTGGTAGCGGCCCACCTGCGTACCCAGGGAGTACAGGTATTTCTGTACCTGGACGATTGGCTCCTGGCGGCCCCATCCAGGGAGGAACTCCTGCACTCCCTTTCCCTTACCCTGCAGGTATTCACCAGCCTGGGTATCACCATCAACCAAGCAAAGTCCCATTTGGTCCCTTCCCAATGCCTCCAGTTTAATGAGGCGATTCTGGACATGACTATCGGCAAAGCATTTTTGCCTCTGGAGAGGGTGGACACCCTCCAGACTCAGGCTCGTCTTCTGTCCGCTCGCAGGAGGGTCGGCGCCAGGTCAGTCCTTCACCTTCTCGGGCTAATGGCAGCTGCCATTCCGACAGTTCCATGCGCTTGGCTCCATATGAGAATCTCCCACTGGACTCTTCAGTCTCAATGGGACCAAACCCTGGACAATCTAGACCAAGAGGTACTAGTTGCCGATCCCATGATGAGGGACTTACAATGGTGGATGGTGCAGGAGAATCTGTGCCTGGGAGTTCACTTCAACATCAAACCCCACTCCCTGACGTTGACGACAGATGTGTCAGGTGAAGGCTGGGGAGCCCATCTCGGATCTCACAGGACTCAGGGCAGCTGGTCCAGGTTGAACAAGATCTACATATAAATGTACTCGAACTGAGAGCAGTCCTTTATGCCCTTCAGGCTGTGCTCTCCTTTATCATTCCCGGTCATTTCCTCATACAAATATGTGCGTAGTCTGGTATCTCAACAAGCAGGAAGGAACGCGTTCCTAACCTCTGTGCCAGGAAGCGATGAGAGTCTGGCTTTGGGCAACCCAACATCACCGTCACTTGACTGCTATTCACGTTCTGGGAGTGGAAAACACACTGGCAGACCAACTCAGTCGGTCCTCGGTCAGGGCCCACGAATGGGAACTGGATCAAGAAGTCGTAGATGACATCTTTCTGTGATGGGGAACGCCTCAGATAGACCTCTTCGCATCTCCCCAAAATGCAAAACTTCCCACCTTCTGCTCGCTCGCTTCAGGGCTAGACATTTTTTTGCGGGATGCTCTGTCTCTCGCATGGAGGGACAGTTTCGTTTATGCCTTCCCTCCTATTCCCTTAATTCCGAGGGTCCTGAACAAGCTCAGATCGGAGGGAGCTCGAATGATTCTCATTGCTCCCTTCTGGCCCAGACAAGTTTTGTTCTGTCTTCTGGAACAGTTTTCAGAGGAACCTCCACTTCCTCTTCACCCTACGCAGCAGTTGACCCAGGATCAGGGGACCCTTGTTCATCCAGGTCTCAGATCCCTTCATTTGCATGCGTGGCTCCTGCAGACATAGCAACAGCCCGTTTCAGAATCTCTCCGCTAGTAGCGGACATCCTGGTAGAGGCCAGAAAGCCTTCAACCAGGTCCACCTACGCTATGAAGTGGAAACGGTTTTCAACTTGTGGCACTTCAAAGGACTTCAAACCTTTCTTTTGCTCAGCCACTAAAGTCCTGGATTACATGCGCCATCTCTTCGATCTGGGTCTCAGCCATTCCTCATTCAAGGTCCATATGGCAGCGATTTCAACCTACCATATTCCCTTCAGGGACAGGACTTTTGCTCAATTGGAAGTCTCTAAGACCTTCCTCAGAGGGGTTCTTCATTTGAGACCCCCCATCTGCATTCCTGCCCCTCCTTGGGACTTGAATTTTATTCTGGAGAAGCTTACCCTGCCTCCCTTTGAGCTGGCAGATACAGCAGATTTAAAATTCCTTTCTTGGAAGACACTCTTCCTCGTGGCCATTACTTCTGCTTGGCGCATTTCCGAGCTTCAGGCCCTGATGTGTAAAATCCCTTACTTGATTTTCCAAAAGGAACGTGTGGCTGTACACACCAACCCTAAGTTTCTCCCTAAGGTAGAGGCTGAATCTATGTTCAATCAATCCATTGAGCTACCCGCTTTCTTTACGCAACACTCCAATCAAGGGGAGTACCTTCTGCATACTCTGGATGTTCATAGAATACTGAGATACTACACCACTAGGACTAAGGATCTCAGGAAAACTGATCAACTTTTTGTCTCCTTTGCTCACAAAAGAGAAGGCAATGCTGTTTCTAGGCAATGCCTATCAAAATGGTTGTCTCATTGTATCACTTTCTGTTATGACAAGTATAACGAGACCCTGCTGGGTCAAGTTAGAGGTCACTCCACCAGAGGAGTAGCTGCCTATGTGGCTTGTTTCAAGAATGTGTCAGCAGCAGACATCTGCGCAGCGCAAGCTTGGACTTCTTTCCATACCTTTACAATGCTATGTTTGGACATTGCCTTCGCCATAGAGCAGGCTTCGGATTATTGTACTTCAAGGTCTTCTTTCATAAGACCAGTTCAGCTGGAGGTTCCATGCTATGGATAGTTTTCCTCCACCCGAGTGCTTCTCTTTGTTTCAAACTGCTTGGGACTCAGTCCTATATGTGAATACCTACTGCAAGAGCCCTCTCGAAGTAAGATAGTACAGTTACGTAAGAACTTACCGTAACAGTAGATCTTAGAGAGAGGCTCTTGCAGTAGGTATTGCCTTCTCGCCCTCCATCCCCCTGAGCTTCTTTGGCTCCATTTCCATGGATGAAATATCCTCTTCTCTCTCGTCTTGCCTCTTTTGGCCCTTGGCGGGAAAGAACTGGAAGGGGGGTGTGAAGGACCCCTTTATACTGGACGCCACCTGGGCGGGTCAGTCCTATATGAATACCTACACAAGAGCCTCTCAAGATCTACTGCCACGGTAAGTCCTTACATAACTGTACTTTCCTTCTGAAGGTTGTGTCGAGTTTCACCTTAACCAGGTGATTAATCTCCTGGTGTACTTCACCAATCACACCTCGAGGAAGCGAGCACAGGCTTCATACTTTGAACCTGCAGCAAGTGCTCGCTTACTAAAGGGCGCATCGGATGGAATTGGGAGAGGTTCGACAGCTGTTTGTCCCAGACACTGAAGCTGCAGCCAAGCAGATGATTAGCAGGTGGATCACATCCTGCATTGATTTCTGCTATAGGTTGGTGGGTAGGGAGCCTCCCGGAGGGCTAAGGGCTCATTACACCAACCATACAGCTGCGTCGGTGGCTGCTTCCAGGGATGTCCCTATCCAGGAAATCTGCAGGGCTGCTACCTGGAGGTTAACACAAACCTTCATTTCCCATTACCACATTGATCTAGAGTCACTCTGGGATGCTTGTTTTGGGGCTTCAGTTCTCCAGTCTCTGTTTCTTAACTAGGGGGTGTGCATCTTGCCTCCCTCCTCCTAGAGAACTGCTAGGAGTCTGCCAGAAGTGTGGCTAGAACATCATATCCACGTCCCTAGAAAACAGGTTACTCACCTGTAGCAGTAGTTCTAGGAGTGGTATATGATGTTCATCCACACAAGCCTGACCTCCCCTGGCTTTGGCGCACACTACTGCTTCCAGCAGACAAGATCTGGCATCATGGGGTGGAGCCAAGGGAGTTACCACCTGGGTGGGTGGGAGGAGCCAGGTTGAAGACTTTCCAGCAAGCTCTTAAAGGGATAGGACACTGCCAGAAGTGTGGATGAACATTATGTACCTAGAACTACTGTTACAGGTGAGTAACCTGATCTTCCTGGACATAAAGTCTCCACCACTCATTCACACTAGTGGGACTACACTAGGACTGAGCGGGAGCCAAAAATCTTTGGGAGGGCCAACAATGAAGTAGGACCATGCATGCGCAGCACCGCGAGGCTGGCTCATGCCGTGTAGGCTACATCGGTGTCGACCCTCCAACCACCTCAGTTCCTTTTTTCCCACCGTCGAGTGCACTTCAGTGATGACATCTCTTGACCACCGTAAATCTGATCTTCACATCTGTACGACAGCAGCATAGTCATTCAGTATTTGTTTAGTCTTGGTATATTTTTATTTATTTATTTAAAAAAAAAAGGTTTTTTTTTCATCTCAGCGAAGAACAGAGAAGTCTTCAGCCCGCCTTCAATGGAGTCAACCATGAATGGGGCCGGTGATGGTAGGGAGTCTTTGCATGAAGGCTGTTTCCGCAGCAGGGCTGGGTCTGGTTTGCTGCCCTCTATGGAGGAGGTGTCTGACTATGGGCAGTCCGGTGCTTGGGAAGAAGGGCGGTCCTTCTGAAAGCACAAGAAGAAGCGGGCTCATTCCTGATCTTCGTTGGGAACCCGGCACCACTCAGCCTCGAGTTCTTCATCCCATTGGTCCAAGAAGAAGCAGTACTGCTTGAAGCCACCCTCTGGTACATCTGCACGAAGATCGTCGGTAGCGGGAGACAGGAGGCCAACCCTGACAGCCTTTGACCTTGGTTCCTGCTGGCTGTCATCCTCGACTCTAGAGTCCTTCCCCGCCCCCTGGAAGGGTCTTCTGGTGAGCAGTTTCATCATTTGGCCGATCTTATGGACCAGTGGGTTCGGCAGTTGTCCCGACTTCCCATGCCTGCGGAGCTGACCCCGGGGCCTTCTGGTCTGGGGGCTTCGGATCTGCGGGCGGGGCAGTTGGGTCCAGCGGTGATATCTTCAGTGCCGCTGATGCCGCACTCTTGTGCTTTTCCCTCACATGGCTGGTGTGCAGGGGCAGCACAGGTACTACCATCTCCTACTTTGTTTTCAGATCTTCAGCCTTCGTGCCCTTGGTTTGGGGTTGGGGTCTCCAGGTGCTTGCTCGGCGCTGGTTGCAGTGCTGCCTTTGACAACAGTTTTGGTGGCACCGTGATCGGCACTGCGTCCGTGCCATTTCAATGCCTGCGCCACCACGGTGCCAGAATTTTCGATTCGAGGAGCACCTCTTCTGCTCTTTTTCCTTTATGTACTATTCCTCCTGGGCTAGTAGGAGATAATGTTGAGCCTGATCCTGATCTGCAATTAGGAGACGACTTCGATAAAGATTCTTCCTTTGGAGTGAAAAGTAAGCCCTCTATGTCAGCAGAGCCTTTGGTCGAGAACCTATCCTTTAAGTCTCTCCTGAAGAATATGAATTCCACCCTCTCTCTCTAGACTTCTGAGGTTGATCCTGGGAAGCTGTTGCACCTTCAGTATCTGTCCCAGAAATCACTGTGGAGTTGACACTTCCAGTACAGCCCTCTTTTGAAACTCTTTCACAAATGGTGAGGGACAGTCCGGCGCTTATTCCTTCTGTGAGTCCATAGACAGGAAGTACACTCTCCCTAAGGATAGACCAGTCCTGGCCTCTCAAGCCTTTGCAGACACCATAGTGGTCTTGGCAGAAATGGCAAAGCCGTTCTCCCTCAGGAGTCTGCGGCTCGTGCAGTAAATAAAGAATCCCGGAAGACTTGACACTTTTGGGAAGTGATTGTTCGCCGTTGCTACCCTAGGAATGAGTATTGCTAGTTACCAGGGCTATTTCTCACAACATGAGTATACCCTCTGGCACTCGCTAAAAGCCACTGTGGAGGCTCTTCCGGAGTCGGATGTTAGTTCAGAATTTCTCCAGACTATTACTAGAGGCATTGAGTCCAATAATCAGCAACTTAAGGCTGCTATGAACGCCTTTGACACTGCCTTGAGGGAAGCAGCAGCTGGGATGTGCGTTTGGCATCACTTATGGTTATGGACTTCGGGGTTCACAAATGATGCTCACCAGAGAGTCATGAATTTTCCGTTTGATGGAGTTTACCTGTTTGGCCCACAAGTGGAGCAGGCACTGGAGGCCACGCAGAAAACTAGGACTGCTGTTAAGACAGCCAGACCGGCCTCTGATACCCCTCAGCGGGGTGGAAACCACCGACTGTTCCATAACCATCAGTCCTTTCATGGTAAAGGCGGAGAGGATTTTCACAGGAACCAAGCCTCCCAGCCACAAAAGAAAATGCAGCAGAAGGCACAGGGCCTGAAGGCGCCTAGTGCCACCCTCTGAAAATCCGGCCCAGGTCCCACCTCAGCTGTCCGAGGGGGACTCTTCTTCGGCAGTAGGGAGGCATATGACTCAGTTTTACAACCAGTGGAAGTCAGTCACATCGGACAAATGGGTCCTCAGGATAATTTGCGAGGGTTACTCTGAATTTTTCAGATACCCCTCTGGATCATCCACCCAAACGACAGCCCAGACTGTCTATCACTCAGTCAGACCTCCTCGCTTCTAAGATTCAGGGCCTTCTGAACAACAGACCAGTAGAAGTAGTTCCGCAGGAGGAACAGGGCACAGGTTTCTACTCCCATTACTTCCTAGTTCCAAAGAAAACGGGCAGTATGCGGTATGCACTCGGAATTCAAGTATTCCTGTATCTGGACAACTAGCTCCTAGCAAGCTCCTCCAGACAAGGGACGCAGGAAGTGGTGGCCACAGCTTCCAAGTTCCTCATGTCCATGGGAGTTCTGTTGAATCTGGAAAAATCGCAGCTGCACCCCTCCCAGCAACTCCTCTTCATAGGAGCTCTCCTGGACACCTCCAGAGCAAGGACCTTCCTTCCGGAGGACAGGAGAAATGATATCCTCCAGATGGCTCACTGCATCAGAGAGAACAACTCGGTTCGAGCTCTCTTGATGCAGCGGATGCTTGGTCTCATGGCGTCACCAGTGTTCATGGTGCCCCTGGCTCGCCTTTACATGAGAACCACTCAGTGGATGCTCAGTACTCAGTGGTCCCCAACCACACATCCACAGCCCTTTCTCATCAAGGTGATGGATCCCCTAAGGAGGTCCCTCACCTGGTGGACTCAGGAGGTCAATCTTCTTCAAGGCTTTCCCTTTGCCTCATTAGAGACAGATCACCATTACCACAGATGCATTTCTAATCGCCTGTGGGACTCACTGTCAGGATCTCCACACCCAGGGTCTGTGGAGTCAGGACGAGTCTCAACTATACATAAAAGGCCTGGAAATGAGAGCTGTCCAAGCCCTGAAGGACATCCTCTGTCGCAAAGCAGTTCTCCTTCAGACGGACAAGGCAGTGATGTACTACATCAACAAGCAGGGTAGAGCACACTCTTACCCTCTGTGCAGGGAAGTGATGAGAGTGCAGGAATGGTGCCTGGGACACGAAGCCCTGATCCAGGCAGTCTACCTGCTTGTAGTCCAGAACTATCTAACGTATCACCTCAGCAGAGTGGCGGCAGATCCACACAAGTGGTCTCTTGACTCAAGCATCGTGCAGTCACTCTTCGAAGAGTGGGGCATTCCGGACCTGGACCTTTTTGCGTCCCCACTCAACACAAAACTGCCTCTGTTCTGCTCCAGAAATCCAGAACCTGGCATTTTCTGTCAGGATGCATTCAGACTGCGGTGGACAAGACACTTTCTGTATGCATTTCCTCCTCTTCCATTAATTCAGAGGGTGCTGCTCAAGCTGGAGGCATGGGGGGGCAGAATGCTTCTCATCGCCCCATACTGACCTCGTCAGATTTGGTTTCTGTTAATCAACAGATTATCAGACGTTCCACAGAGACAACTTACGGTTCTGGTACGGGCTGAAGAGGAGCATACTACGTGGGCTGTCCGTCCTTATTATCTTAAACTCAGCCTCAAACCTTTAAAAATAAAAAACATCAGCTAAAAACCTATAACAACTGAGAGCTAACAAGCTGAAATGTCGAATCCAAATAAAAATAGCTTCCAAACGTTCGAGGAAATGGCAGAAGGCGACGATCCACAGTCTGATGACTCTGAACTTTCCCAGAGGCCTAACGCGGGCTCCTCAAGAAAGAAAGAAAGCAGCATTGTCAGCCAAAGGCAAAAAAATCTCACCGGACCACAACGCAGACACTATCTTAAATGCGATTGCTGAATTTAGAAACAAAGTCCGGGAAAACATGCTTGATTTGCGCACAGAGATCAGCTCATCACAAAGCAGGGTCACTGAGGCAGACAACCAGATATCCAAAAACACTGACAGACTAGACGTACTTGAGACCCATCTTAGAACACTTGCAACTGAACAACTAACAATAGCAGCATGCCAGGAGGATTCTGAGAATCGTGGTAGATGTCGTAACCTCTGCATTTTCGGAATCCCTGAAGGGGAAGAGGGGCTGACACCCTGGCATTCTCTGATTACCTCCTCATTAGTTCCAACCTTGACCCTAGTTTCCAACTAGGCAAGGCAAGGCAAATTTTATTTAAGAGACGCCGATCCCGGAGGCTCTGAGCGCCGAACATTTTTTTAAAAGATGAATACTATACATTATAAAATGAAAAACATACCAATATCACAGATATAACACAATACAAAAATATATACATATCTTAGGCAATAAAAACCAAAGCCTAAAAAGCCAGGGCAAACCTAAACATAGGTTCTAAAACAGCAAGGACTATAATACGCAGTCTGCGAAGGCCTGATTATACAGGAAGGCCTTAAGGCGGGCCTTGAATACCTCCACAGAAGGGGCCTCCATAACGGCTGGAGTAAGCGAATTCCACAGGACGGGAGCGGTGACACTAAATGTTCTTTCGCCAGCTGTTTTTAACCTCGTCTTGGGAATTGCAAGAAGACCCCTAACGGAGGAGCGGAGGGAGTGGGTCGAGACAGCAGGAATGAGAAGGTCCTTCAGATAACCAGGGCCCAGGCTGTAGGGCCTTAAAGGTGAGCAAGCCCACCTTAAAGAGGACCCTCCACCTAACTGGCTGCCAGTGCAGCTGATGCAGGACTGGAGTAATATGACAGTACTTAGACTGTCCTGTCAGTAGCCTTGCCACCGCATTCTGCACCAGCTGCAGTCGGCGCAGGGTACCCCCAGAGATCCCAAGATAGAGCGCATTACAGTAGTCCAACCTGGACATCAGAAAGACATGTACCAAGGTGGGGAGATCCTGTGGTGGAACTAGGGACTTTATCCTGATGATTTTCCTCAGATGATAAAGGCTGGTACGGACAGTGGAAAACACCTGAAACTCAAGTGTCAGTCCACTGTCCAGAATAACGCCCAGATCCCGCACCCTAGAGGAGGCCTTCAGTGGTACAGAACCAAGAAAGAGCCCTGTCTCTGCAGCAGAGGCCAGCCTATCACGCCCTCTGTTTGACTCCACCACCAGTACCTCCATCTTATCGGGGTTCAGTCGCAACCAGCTGGAGACCATCCAGTCATTGATTTTGGTGAGGCAGCGGTTTAGCACTTCCACTGCACGAGATGTTCCAGGGGCAAAGGAAAAATACAGCTGGGTGTCATCGGCATAACAATGAAAATCCAAACTGTACTTCCTAATGAGCTCTCCTAGGGGCAGCATATACACAGCGAACAACATCGGTGACAAGACCGAGCCCTGGGGAACCCCGTATGACAGATGACCAGGAAAGGAGGAAAAATTCCCCATCACCACCCTCTGCCTCCTATTGGATAGAAGGGACTCAAACCAGCAGTTGAACTTGCCGGCAAGTCTGCAGAATTCCCTTAGGCGGTCAAGCAACTCCTGATGGTCAACTGTGTCAAACACTGAAAAGAGATCAAGGAGAACAAGAATTGTCCCCTCCTCTCAATCTCTAGCCCTAAGGAGGTCATTATGCACCCGAACCAGCGCAATTTCTGCGCTATGCCTCACACGAAACCCAGACTGGAGTGGCTGGTATAAATCATGGGCCACAAGATGCTCCTCAAGCTGAAGCACCACCACTTTCTCCACAATCTTACCCAAAAAAGGAAGATTGGAGATAGGACAGTAATTTGCCTTGATCTCAGGGTCCAATGGTGTTTTTTTTCAGAAGGGGTCTCACCAATGCCTCCTTCAAGACAGCAGGAAAGACTCCCTCCGACAAAGAACACCGGACAATCAAGGCAAACACCAGGCCGACGGAGTCAACACATCTCATTAAGAAATGAGTTGGCACCGGGTCCTGTTCACAAAAGGTATGCAGAAGCTTGGAAGCAATCTCAGTGACCTTAGCCACCTGCACTGGTCCAAACTTGCCCCAGCCAGGTGGAGAGCTCTCCAAATGCCCATGATGACCACTGTCAGCCAAACTTTCACCCACTGACAGAACCCCCTGTCTGATGGCAGACACCCTGTCCGAGAAGAACCGAGCAAACTCTTCGCACAATGCATTAGAAAAAGCTACCTTCAGCTGTAGACAGGAAGGATGTAAAAGCCTGTCCACAGTCCGAAAGAGCATAGTTGGTCAGTTCCTCCCGGCAGCAATCTCCCTAGACAGAAATTCTGCCTTTTTACGGTTGATTGCTCCCTGGTATGCACCATAGTGCATACGTAGGGCCAGTTTGTCCACCTCCAGGCCAGACGTCCGCCAGCAGTGCTCTAATCTCCGACCCATGGTCTTCATCCCCTTGAGCACACCATCATATCTAGGGGACCTCAAGTGAAAAGACCTGGGTCGTACATGGACTGGTGCGAGGGAGTCGAACGCACCAGCAAGCGCCTTATTATAGGCATCCACTGCCGCGCACACACCTCTGACGCATGCACTATCCACACTAGATAGGTCAGCCACCGCCAAAAAACTCTCAGGGGACAACCCCCGCAAAGGGCGATAGCTGACCATCTCTGCAGGGGGAACCCCGCATGACCCCGAACAAGAACTTCACTGTACAATGATCAGACCAAACGACCCAATCAGTCCTGAGACAGTTAATCTCAAGCCCCAGTGAGAACACCAGATCCAACATGTGGCCACCCAGAGTCACGGAGGAAACACCCTGCACAAAGCCTAAGGAAGACATCATCTGGAGGAAGTTGGAACCAAGCGAGAAGATTCGTCAGCCCAGACGCTGAAGTCCCCTCAGTAATAAACATCTGGGGCCTCCAATGTCTCACCGACCACAAATCAGCCACCTCCTGCAGAAAGTCTCCCACTGTCCCAGAAGGACGATAAATCAAAAGAATCAGGCAACCTGTGCCCGACCCCATGGATGACCACACATTCAAATGAATGTGATGTTCTCACTGGGTGTAGGTGAAGCCTAGTTCAGATCTAAACAAATGGCTACCCCTCCCGTTTTCCACTCTGGGGCAATGCACCACAGTATAACTGGACAGGACGGCAGCCTCTAAAACCGGGCCAGCATCGTCTCAAATCCAGGTCTCCATAATGCAAGCCAGATCAGCCAAAGAAACCAAGTCCGCTATAATTGCAGTCTTGTTTCTGACCGATCTGGCATTGCAATGCACCACCCTCAGGGGATTGGTGGATAGTGCAGCCCCTCTGGCTACCTGCCCACTCTGTCTGGTGGGAACCCTAGTGACAGGAACTAAACACGTCTGGCCTCTCTCCACAGCCCGTCTAACCCCAGGGCGCCTTCTACACCCCACCTCCTTGATCCTACCACCAACTGCAGTGCATGGGGCACCACAACCCAAACGAGTCAAACGATTCCTCCTTATTCCAACCTCCTTACAGTGCGTAGCCATTCTAGCAGACACTGGGAGGCTGACAAAAGGCCGTAAATCGTACAACCGCGAGGCACCTTCACTATCCTAGCCCGCCCCAGGCCCTCATACCTTCCCAGGCACATCCCTGCCAAATGACATAAACCCTAGCCCAAAACCAGAACCCACAAACACACTCTACCCCACACAGTCCACACACTCCTCTCATACACACACGCATACACTAATAACTTAAAACCACACCAACCTCCCCAAACTAACCCACCCAACAACTATATTTTAAACTACCTAAATACTATCAGCCCTCCCCTACAAAGAAAGGATCTCACCACAATACAAATATGCAAAAAACAAAATAGTCTTTCCAAAGGAAACTACATAACTAAAGTTAACTGATGAATAGTCCAAATCTGGATAGTGAGCCCTAAATCTCACAGTAAGGAGAGAAAGGTGCTCAAAACTGCCTGTTCCAGTAAAGGCTAAAGAGTTAAAATCCTAGAGTCACAGGTTAATTGGAGCACATGGTCAGCCAGAAGGTAACTCACCCCTCTCACGAGTGGAAACCAGTTCAAGGGACAAAGAATGGCAGACCCCTCTTACCAGTCACAGAATATACCCAGGAGCTCACACCTCCAGGGAATGATAGCACTGTTCAACTTCTCTCATGGGCTCTCACCTCCACTTGAGAATCAACAGGGCCCAAACAGTTATCTTAAATCCTGGAAAAGTAATCCAGAGTCGTATAATCTACAGCCGAAAATAGAACCTGCTGCAAAATCCAAAATGGAGAGCAAGGAAAGCAAGACAAGGCGCCCAGGAAACCAAAGCTCCACTTCACCACTCCACCAAATGCCTCATACCAGCCAAAACAGGACTGAAAACTGCACTTCAGGTGTTAGACCGAAAGTCAGATAATCCTGAAAGGTCCCATCCAGTCCCCAAAGCCTCTCCCTAGACCCGCTTACCGCTATGGCTGTCCACCAGCTACCAGGTGACAAAAACGGAAGCATCATGGATACGGCCACCCAACGGCAGCAGCACCACTGCACACCACCAAGTTGGGGCCAGGGATAGGAAGGAACTCTTCCCCATGGTCCACCGGCGTCTATCACTGGATCAAAGCGCTGCTTAGTCAGAATTAATCTTCACACCACCACCACCACCGGGACTCCACGTCCTGCTCTCCATGCTCCTGCCCCACTCTCCACAGCAATATCAAGGACTCTACAGGTACTAACTCTCTCCAATTACGAATTGTGAGCAAATCGCAGATAGAACAAATAGGATGATGAAAACGTCCACTACTATAATGTTCTTGTTTGTAGGAAAAAACAGAACAGTTCTCATATGCAGACTTGAAAACAGAAAAACAATTTACTAAAAACGAAACTAAACTTGCGGCAAAAAACAAAAGTAAGCACAGCTCTAGTCCTGCTTCCGATGGCTAGCCTAGTGTGGCTGCCATCTTTTCATAGAAGTTAATCTTCCTAAACATTGAGCACACCCCTTGGGCGCTTGGCCCTAAACCAACTCGCCCAGAGGCTAGCCCTCGCTCATATGTCATCCAACTAGTTAGTTATCAAACGAAAGAAATATTGCTCCGCAAGGCCTGGCAGAAAGGCTGAATAATGCTAGGCCGGCATGGACTGCTATTTGATAATGACTATGTGCCCTTTGCTCAGAGGCAAAGAAGAGACTATAACCCCCTATTTCCTACCTTGAGAGCGCAGAAGATTCACTTCAGAACCCCTTATCCGGCCAAGCTCATGGTGAACCTGTCTTCGGGTCAGAAAACATACTCCACAGCCACCGAGGCAGCTGACGATCTCCTAACTAGCGGAGTAATTACAAATAAAATAGCAGACCTGGTAAAAGCACGCACTGATCGGAGTCCTTCAGTAACATTAAACCAATGACAAACAGACAATTTATCTCTACCTGAGATCCTGCTACGACTGAAGAATTACCATAATCCTACCCTGGGCACTTGAGGTACTGTTGCAACAATGCCTATATTATTTTTGGACCCTCTTTGATTCAGTTGATCGGGGGTTGCATAGGTTGAGGAAGGGGGGATGGGCTGGGAGGGGGGAAGTGCCTCACGAACAGACTCTAACAATCATTATTTCAAATAAATAAGTGCAGAGGGAGAGGGGGAGAAAACCTTTCCTTTCTCCTTCTCCTTAACTAATTAGACATTGGATTGTCATTAGGGTCCCCATATTTTCCCAGATGGTGGGGTTTAACCCAGGCTCGGGGAAACCTGATTGAGAGGCAATTGCTTTCCCCTTGGACTGCGCCTAGCTGAACGCTTTCTTCCTGCATCCTCTCTCCTATTCCCTAGCCATCTTACGGCTTGAGAGAGATCGACTGGAGAGGGAGGAGGAGATTTCCAGGAGGAGGCACAGCTCGATGTATAACTAGAACCACAGGGAAATTATACGACAAAAGTAACATCTCTAACCCCATAATTAGGTTCGAACTATGGCTTATGTAATGGCAAATATTCATCTTATAGAAATGACCCAAGCAAACTGGTACGAACACCTGTATTTATAAAATAATGCAAGGAGTGGTACTGGCCTCGAGAAATCATCATGTCAAAGTTGAACTTCTGATGCACCAAGAAAACAACAAAGGACATTATAAATAGAGGAGACAAGTTCAACAAGAAAGAAAATATCCCAGACAATTTAAATTACCTTTATGGAGCTTTAACTGACTATCCCAAACTGTAAAGGTGGAACTCGATGGCCTCATGAGATTTTACTGAGGGGAGGTTATGTGATCCCTTTAATTTAGGTCATGTTCTGTATACAGTTTGAAGGTATGGGCCTCTTTAACAGAGTCGTCAGGTTCATTTATATATACATTCTGCCAATATGGGTGGAGGATCAATGGTGGTCTTAGACTAGCCACCTGTTAGGTGGGGGTCAGGAATACTTAATTGTACTATTACCAGGACTATATCCATCTGAGATAACTATCATTTCTATGGGGAATGTGAAGGAATTTAATATTACGGTATCTACCTTCAATAGATGTTAATAATTTAGCAAATAGACTACAAGTGCTTTAGCTTTTCGACAAACTTATAAGAAAGGGTGGAGAAGCCCACATATGGACTAGACATCTACTTCCATGTTGGACCATTTTAAGGGTGAGCAAAATATACTGCTCCCCACTCTGGGGGTCTTCCTTTTGCTCTTATGGATCGTCTTCCAGATGAGTAACTTGATGCCCCTATTTTCCTCTCCTATCTCCTCGGGGACTCAGGTTGGGAAATACATGAGAGTGCTGACAACAAGCACCTCCCCTGTGGGAGTCAATCTGTATATAAGTTATAATTGGGGTCCTAGGGCATATATAAGTGAGTGTTTATACCATACAATGCCTGATGACTTAGTTCTTTTTTTCTTATATAAACCTCATTTGGTTAAAGTTGAAATTAAGGGGGGGGGGTGAGATAGGAATATACAACCTAAAACTACAATATAAAGAATGGGAGGGGAGGGAATTACTATGTTGTATTAGTTCAAGGTTTAGAGCTGTTAGAGAAATGCAAAAAAAAATACTACACACACAAAATACAGTTTAAATTGCTTTATTGAATTTACTGTTAATGGTGCATGGGGGGATTACCCCTTTCTTCTTTATCCATCCTTTTTCTGGGTGGAGAGTGATCAGGGAACTCAAGTATTCAGCAGACCTGGAAACAAAAAGAAAGAATAAACCAAGCTAAAAAATAAATAATGGCTTCTAATCCAATACAGATATATTCGCAAATTATAAATGGTCTTCATGACCCTATAAAAAGATACTGTGTCATGCAACAACTTCAAAAACAAAAAGCATGTCTTTACCGCCTACAGGAAACACATCTCACAGACCTAGAACATCAAAAATTGAAGTGGGGTCAATGAAACAGAGTATATACATCATCCTACCTTTGTGGTAGAAAAAGAGACGTGGCTATTTTAGTCCCTTCCAAAACACCCCTAGAAATTACTAATTCCTATATAGATAGCAAAGGTCAATATATTATACTACAAGGTCTCCTTTATGGTCAACCAGTAACCATTGGTATTGCTTACTTCCCCCCTCAAACCAATCTAAAAGAGCTGTGAAAATTCATCTCCCATCTTCTCATCCATATGTAGGGACAACTCATCTTGGGTGGAGATTTTAATATGACCCGTGTCCCACAATTGGACAGCTCCCACCCACATAAACACAGATCTAATAAAACAACTAAACAGTTTAGACATATCCTGGACCATCTCGAGTAGTAGAAATCTGGCATTGTACATTTCAATCCTCCCTGGGATATACATACTATTCCCCAAGGTTTCACTCCTACTCTCATCTTATTTCTTCACTACATGTGAATATTATTCCAAGATACAGGATATTTTTGTCGGCCTAAAACTGATTTCCGTTCACCACCCTCTAATTTTAAAAATTGATGTAGGGAGAGCTCCAAGGATGTCCTTGTGGAGAATGAACCCCATTTTACTACAAGATAAAGAATTTCAAGACATGATTAAAAAATAGAATTCCCCAATTTCTGACAGAAAATGCCCCCTCTGCACCCACTAAAGCCATCCTCTGGGATATGTTGAAAGCCATTATTAGAGGGGGAAAAATAGCTTATACAGTTAAAAAAAAACAGAGAAAGAGAGGCAAAGTATCAGCAATTTCAGAAGAATTATTAAATTATCAATTATTATATAGAGGTGGAGATGGAGACTGAGAACTTCAAAAAAAATCAGGGATACTTAGAGTGCTTTATAAAATATTATTGATAATAAAATCCAACAGCAATTAATATATTTACGACATTCCACACATGAAGGGGGTCCTCAGGAGTCCAGAACATTGAATTATAAACTGAGGGCTAGGAAAATAGCCTCCACAATTCTAAAAATCAGATCTCCATTTACTGGACAGATAGACCATACAGAGTCCCATATAAAACAAACTTTTTCAGAGTTCTTTTCAAATCTATACTTGGAGGAACCAGGGATATCAAGAGAGGATAGAACCTCCTTTCTTACACATCTCAAACTGCCCTCACTAGATGAGGTACAGGCCAATACCTTAAAGGCGCAGATCTCACATATGGGGGATTTTGGAAGCTATTAAGAACCTTAAACCAGCCCACTGCCCAGGCCCAGATGGGTTTATATCAGAGTGGTACCATAAATTCTCGACTACTCTCCTTCCAAGTTTACATTCCCTGTACCAGGAGATTGCCAATGGGGATTCACCACCCCCTCCATCGTGGGATTATGCCACCCTAGTCCCAATCCTGAAACCAGGTAAAGACCCAACAAACCCTGTTTCATACCGTCTGATTTCCATATTAAATCTGGACTATAAGATATTTACCACTACTGGGCCAAAAGAATAGAAAAACTACTTCCCCTTATTATTAATCCGGATCAATCAGGTTTTATCACAGGATGCACGACATCGGATAATATTTGGAAAATATTGATTTTACAAGAATATGTTATCAAGAGAAGTATTCCTGCCGCCTTTATCAGCCTTGATGCAGAGAAGGCGTTTGACAGGGTCTCCTGGCCATTTCTCTGGGACACCCTGCGGACCTTCCATTTCCCGGCCTCCTTTATAGCCTACATACAAAATTTATATACCTCCCCCAGAGCGTATATTAGGGTTAATGGAGCCATTTCTACTCCAATTCAGGTGAGTTGGGGTACTCAACAGGGTTGCCGTCTCTCCCCTGCTCTATTTGCACTCTATATGGAGCCTTTGGCCCAGGCCCTGAGAAGGACCATGGACATTGAAGGTATACCAATAGCTCAGCATGAGTATAAAGTCAGTTTATTCGCCGATGATGTCATGCTATCCTTGATCTCTCCTGGAACCTCAATCCCCTCAGCCTGGAATATTATAAAGAAATTTGAGGGACTTGCAGGATTTACACTAAATGACTCAAAAATGGAAGTAATATATAATTTTACCCAACCAACAGCCCTAAAACGAACATATCCCTTCAAATGTCTAGCTACAAAAATAAAATATTTGGGTATTTATCTACCTCCCAATCCGGAAATATTGGAATTGGTGAATTATGAGCCTTTAACGTTTAATATCCAATCAAACCTTACTAAATGGACCCGATGATTTTGTCTTTCCAGAGGATAACTACAATAAAAATGAGCATCTTACCACAGCTCCTATATCTCATACAGAATCTTCCTAGCTTTCCATCTTTTTTTATCTCAAATCTTGGGATAAGATGATTTCTAATTTTATCTGGGGATAGGGCCGTCCTAGGATTAAGTTATCTATTTTAAAACTCTCTTTGGCTCGGGGGGGGGGGCACTACCAGATCTCACTTTATATGCTAAAGCAGTATTTCTGCGTACCATCCTCATGTGGCTGGCAGAAGACTATCAGACGTCCTGGAAAACTCTGGAATTTCAAATCAATGACTTATTTGATATGCATAAAATACTTTTATCTTTGGAGGACGGATCTTTGCCTCCAAGCGCCCTCACCAAAATAACAGCTTACACATACCAGATATGGAAGAAATTGAGAAGAACAAAAACAATACGCTCTACTTATGAAAATTGCAAACTAATTACGGAGGAGGGGGCATTTCTCCCAAACTCTATAGACCTCGCCTTTAAAAGATGGAGGTGGCTTGGTGTTTTACATTTTTATTAGTTTTTATCACCCCAAGGTATTAGTACCTTTAACTTTATAAAATCCCAATTTGATTTACGTCATTCAGACCAAGTCCGCTATTTCCAGGTTCGTAACCATATTCTTAGAAATCCATACATTCAACCCAACTTGCCGTACCCACTAGTGGGACTACTAAAACTATTTGACGAGACTTTGTGGGGAGGTCTGCGGAATCACCTCATTGAGACCATCTACAGGACGTCGAGGGAGGAATCAACCCTAAATACAAATTCCATTTTGACGGAGTGGAATAGGGACCTTGACCTTGAAGTTACCTGGGAGGCCTGGTCAGAGGCAACTACTCATGCTGTTAAACTTACTTCTTCCCTTACATGGCGAGATTTTGCCTGGAAATTCTGTGTGAGATACTTTCGCTCCCCGGCGGTTCTCAGACATTATCTACCTGAGAGGTATGGCCAGTATTGGTGCAATTGTGACTGTCACCATGCCTCACTAGGTCATATTTTCTGGTTGTGCCCTTATATGATGTCATTTTGGAGTTCACTTCAAGATGAAATTACTAGATGTTTAGATGAAAATATTGAACTCACAGGAGAACAGGTTTTGTTGTCTGTTTACCCCGATCACTCTCCGCCTTGGCGAAAAATGCTACTTCCAATCTTTATATTAGCAACTAAGAAAGCTATAACTAGAAAATGGATGACTGATAAAATACCTACAATATTAGATTGGAACTCTATTATGAAACAGATATATCATACTGAAGATCTCAACTCCAAAATTCAACACAAAGGACCAAACTACATGCTAAAATGGAGGAGATGGACTATCTATCAGGTTTCACTTGACCCTGACTTCTCCCCTTAAATGGAGGTTGCGCTTGAATGGGAGTCTGGGGTGGAGAGAGGTTATGTGGGAAACAGGCCCAAGGAGAATGTAACTATATAACTTTCATAGGGCCCATTTGAAATATCAAGTTTTTTGGGGTTAAGGAATAACTGTTAAATGGTGAGTGCTAAACCAATGTATTGTGGTCCAGGCTGGATAAACTTGATGGATAGTTCGTGAATACGGTAATAACTTTCATACAAAGTGAATCCCTATGTACTGTAATGGGATCTAATAGTTTCAGTTCTGTAACTTTAGCAATGCGATGAATCATTCAAGATATCATGTACCAAATATGTGTGTAACAAACTCAATAAAAACTAAATTTAAAAAAAAGAAGTTCCACCGAGACAACTACCATTTCAAACTGACCTTCTGACCCAGGGCACAGTGGTCTATCCCAACCTGAGGTCCGTTCATCTCCACGCCTGACTTCTGAGGAGATAGAAGTGGGTAGATTTGACGTCTCCCATAGAGTCTCAGACATGCTCCTAGCAGCTCACAAGCCATCCACTAGGAAGACTTACACAGCGAAGTGGAAACGTTTATCTGGTGTGCATAGTCCTCCTTGGACCCCTTTTCTTGCTCACCAAACAAGGTCTTAGGAGCATCTGCTAGACTTGTCAAATACAGGGCTACAGTACTCGACAGAGAAGGTACATCTTTGTGTGATTTTGGCTTACCATGAACCTGTCCACAATATGTTAGTGGCTCAGCTGCCTTGGTTAAAAGGTTTCTTAAAGGTATCCTCCACACTAAGCCACCGGTCAGGAGACCGGTAGCCACTTGTGCTATCAGTCTTGTGCTAGACATGCTCACTTATAAACCTTTTGAGCCTCTAGCAGCCTGCGAGTTGAAGTTCCTGACCTGGAAGGTTGCCTTCCTTGTCACCATTACATCCACTCGCAGAGTATCTGAAATACATGCCCTGGTCACAGACCCTCCAGATACAGTATTTCACAAGGGCAAGGTGGCTCTCAGAACTCACCCTATGTTTCTTCCAAAAGTAGTCTTGAAATTCCACCTGAACCACCCCTTGGTCCTTCCGACCTACTTTGGTAACTTCCAGAATGAAGGGAACGTATCTACATTCTTTGGGTGTAAAAAGAGTTTTGTGGTTCTATATTGACAGAATGAAAGAGATCCGCAAATCCAAGCAACTCTTTTTCTCGGTCAGCATGTCCCAGCTGGGTCAGCCTGTTGCCATCAGGTGTATTTCAGCGTGGCTAGTGGCTTGTCTTTGCCATTGCTACTCTATGGCGCAGGTCAAACTGGAAGGCAGGGTGTATGCCCACTCTACTAGAACAGTCACGGCATCTCTGGCAGAAAAATAAAACATGCCCATTATAGACATCTGCAGTGCAGCTACTTGGAGCTCTGTGCACACCTTTGTGAAGCACTATGCCCTGGATGTCCATGCCAGACAGCATCCATTCTTTGGCAGGACAATCCTCAATGGACTTCTGTCCTGAGTGAGCTCCTTTTCTCCTGCCGCCCTTCTAGGGGATTATTTTGGCTCAGTACTCTCCCACTAGTGTGAATGAGTGGTGGAGGCTATGTCCAGAAAATATGAAAATTACGTATTATTGGTTCTTGATTTTCTGATGAAGTCTCCACCACTGGCCTCACACGCCCCACTTCCATCTCCTGAGCTCACTTACCTTATTCTTATACTGGTCATTCGGACTGTCTTATGTCCGACATGGGTTAGTTTCTCTAGGTTTCTTTACGCTACACCGCCTCGGTTAAAAAGGTACTGAGGTAGTTGGAGGGTTGATGCCGAGGTAGCCTATATGGCACAAACCAGTCTCGTGGCACCGCGCATGTGTGGTCCTAACTCAGCGCTGGTCCCACCGAAAATTTTTGGCTCCCACTCAATCTTAGGGCCTCCAGCATAGTCCCACTAGTGTAAATGAGGGGTGGAGACTTCATCCGAGAAGATCAAGAATTATAGTAGGTACGTAATTTTCTTTTTCCCACTGAGCACCTGCAGATAAAATAAGCAGATACTGCTGCCAAGTGAACCCTAGGGGTTGCAGGCCTCAAGCCTAAAGCCTGCAAGTGCACCAGATAATCAAACAGTGTAGTCAAGCTTGCCTTAAGGGGACTGATTTGCTTAGGCATGCACCAGATGGAAAATCTTTTCAGCTTTGAAGCATAAGTCTTTCTGATAGAAGTTTTCTTGAAAACTTTCAAGTCCCTAAGAACCTCTTCTGACAAGTTAAATTCAGAAAAAAGCTGGCCCGGTGGTGTAGAGGGTTGAGGCTCTGGCACCTTACCTCTTACCATGCCGGCGACCCGGGCTTAGAAGCAAGCTTGGGTTGCCGGGGGAGAGAAGATTGAGCATCCAGCAGACAGCTATCCTCTCTCAGGGAGGGGTGGGTTGTGGATCCCTGGCAGCAGCGACACCATGTGTAGGTGTGCTATGCAATAGCCAGGGCCACATATGGAATTGGTGGGTGGCAACGGCGGATGTCTGTGGGAGAAGTGTGGGAGCGTGCTCATACCCACGCTGGATGTCATTGCACGTCTGTGCCTCTGGGGGAATGGAAAAACAGGAAACCCTCGAGCATTGGGAGGAAGACGCCACTCTAGCCCACCATGTCTTCCGCTGGCTTCTGCTCTACGGACCTGAGCACCCCCGCCCTTCACCTCTGCCAGTGCCTGGTACTACATGTGAGGAATGATCGCCGAAGGAGCAGATGGCGGCCCTGCCCTGGGGGGTCATGACGGGGAGGACAATAGAGAAGAACACAGCAGGATGGGATCAGGGCAGTGCTGGCTGATGGGGCCCCAATGCACGGTGATCAGAGGGAAACAGTGTTTTAAAAAAAAGTTAAATTCAGAAAATTCTAATTCCTCAAGAACCAAGCCTTCAGGTGAAGGCTTTTGAGGTTTAGAAACACTATCTGACCTTGAACAACTGTTAGGAGATTGTGTCTCTGGGAAAGATGAATTGGTTGCTTGGTGGACAGGGTGAGCAACAGAGGGTACCATGGCTACCTGGTCCACTGTGGAGCAACCAGTATCATGGTTGCAGACTGACTCCTCAGTTTGAGAGGGACTGTCGATATGAGTGGAAATGGAGGAAAAACATACAGGAATTTCCCTGTCCAATCCAGGACTAACACTTCCATGGGCACTGTGCCCAAGGAGAGGGTCTGCAGCAATAAAGAGGAAGCTGGTGGTTTTCTTTTGGGGAAAACATCTGTTTCTGGGATGCCGTAGCGTCTGAAAACTGTGTCCAACACTTGCTTGTTTAAAGTCCATTCATGATGATCCTGGCTGATTCAGCTGTGTGAATCTGCCAGTGTATTGTCCTTTCCTGGGAGATGAATGACAGACAGATGCACTTCCAGGGAATATGCAAGGGACCAAATCTTCATGGCTTCTGTGCACAGCCTTGATCTTGTACCACATTTCTTGTTGATGCACCATATGGTGGTTGTGTTGTCTGGACTGACTGACCCCTTAACTGAGGAGCAAAGGCCTTTAGAGCAAGGAGGACTGCTCTCAACTCTAAAAGATTGATGTACATTTTGGACTCCAGAGGTGACCGAATTCCACTGATTTTGAGGTTGCCTGTGTGTGTCCCCCATCATAGGAGGGAGGCATCTGTTGCTAGGACCACAGTGTAGTGCTCTTGCTGAAAAGGGATACCCAGACTGAGGTTGTCCCTTTCTTTCCACCACTGCAGAGCCAGTAGCAGAGTTCTTGTAACTGGCACAAGCTTTGAAATTGTATCCCTTTTTTTGGGACCAGTGGGATATTGAATGTCCCTCATCTGAAACCTGGAGCCTGATACTACTGTGATAGTTGAGGCCATATGTCCTAGTAATGCTAAGAACTATCTTGCAGTCCTGGGCTGACTCAAGGCAAAGGAGTTTGCTAGGGTCGGTAAGTTTGTGACTCTCTCCTGTGGGAGAAAAGCCTTGCCCTGAACAGTATCCAGTTCTGCTCCAATGAATTCCAGTGACTTAACTGGCTCTGTCTGAGACTTTTGAGAATTGATAAGGAGATTCGGGAACTCCAGGGTACTTTGTGTCATCCTGATGGAACCTTTTACATGCTGATATGACTCCCCTTTGATCAAGGCCCCTGGAATTCTGCTGTTGCGGAATTTGCCGCTGAGTTTGCATCATGCCGCAGAATATATATAGTGCTGCAGAATTCATTGTTTTTGGTGAATTTTCATATAAATATACTGTTTTTCCATAGTGTCAGGCTTTCTTTCCCACCTTGTTTATCCTGAAGCCCCTCTATGCTCAGCATATGATGTCATCGATGACATCACATCATATTTAGCCAATGACAGGACTGCATTTTGCCAGAGAAATGAATAAATCATGCATAGAAATCAGAAAATGCTGCCACAGAAGTCAAGGAGCCCTGCACTTGAAATCAGAAAATTCTGCCGCAGAACACCAGGGGCCCTGCCTATGATTAGCCAGTTGTCCAGGTAAGGGAATACAACAGTTTCATGCCATCAGAGGTAAGCTGCCACCACTGACGGACACTTTGTGAATACCCGTGGGGCAGAAGTGAGTCCAAAGGGGAGTGCTGAGAACTGGTAGTGACCTGAGGGCAGAGAGGACCTTAGGTACGTTTTGTGGCAAGGTCTAATCGGAATGTGAAAATGGGCATCTTTCAGGTCCAGAGATGCCAGCCAGTTTCCTTTCTTTAGAGAACGAATAACTATGGCCAGTGTTACCATTTTGAACCTGGGCTTTGCCAAGTGTTTGTTTAAGAACCAGAGATCTAGGATTGGCCGCCAATCTCCATTTTTTTTTTTTTTGGTTAAAAAGTATTTTGAGTACATGCCCTTTCCCTTTTGGGTAAGAGGGACTGGCTCTTTTGCCATGGCTTGCAGAAGCTTTTTTACCTCCAATTCCAGCAGAATTGTCTCTGCAGGTATTGGAGGACGGAAATCTCTGCATCCCTGGAGTTTTGGGAACTATTTGAACTGTAGACAAAGACCCTGACTCACTACCTTCAGAACCCACCTGTCTATGGTAATGGTTTCCCGGTATTAGAAGTAGTGAGCCAGCCTGACCCTTATTGGAAGAGGGGTGGCAGCCTGTGTTGCGCAGTCAAGGGTTCTATCTGGACTGAGGTCTAGGAGCTGGAGCCGGACTAGCTCACCTAGAAGACTTCCTGCCCCTGTAGTACCCTCTGACCTGTGTATATGCTACAGGCATAGAGAATTGGGCATAAGTCCTGGGGTAGTGCCCCCTACCCCTACTTCCCCTTCCTGATGATCTAAAAGAAGTGGAGGCTCTCTCTTGTGGAGTTACTCCTATAGGTGGTTTTGTACTCTTCCACGTTTTTCCTGTATACCTCAGTCTTATCACCAAAAAGGGGATTGTTTTCACCAGGAAAATCCATAACCTGTAACTGAGTGTCTGGGGTAAGAATGATTGCTCTGAGCCAGGCAAACCTTCTTAGGGACACTGACAAGGCCAACAATCTGGATGCAGTATCATTCACATCTGCAGCCATGTGCAACTGGTATTTTGTGGCATCCAAAGCCATCCTGGTTGTGGCTGCCATATCACGTGCCACATTGCCTTGGATTCTGTCAGTTAAAAGTTAAAGTGCTGCTGACACCTTTATAGAACTTTAATAAAACGTAATATTTAGACACAGTTCATCTTGTATGTCATATTAGTTCTGTATTCCTCCTCTCCATTATTTATTACTGGTGTAATTTGCATGAAAACAGGATCTTTGCTCCTGAACACTTAATCTATTCCTGTTGCGTTCTCCCTACCTGAGGTCATAATGCACTGCTTGTGACATCAAGGTTACTCCTGTGGCAACAGATTGTGATGTCACAACACAGGATTATGACTTGAAGTAGGGAGTAAGGTGATGAGCCAGACAAACCCTGAGGTATAAAGATCATGTATTCATGCAAATTTCCTCTGTAATAAATAATGGGGAGGATAAATCTATAGAATATATATGGAATGCAAGCCGAATTGTACCTAAATATTATGTTTTTCAGTTTTCTTTGAGGTGTCAGCAGCTCTTTAACATAGAGTTCCAGAGGGCCGTCTGGTATTGTGCAGCATATGCCATATAAGCTGCCTGTCTGAGGAGAAAAGTGGTGGCTAAATAACCCTTCTTTCCCATAGTGTCAGTTTTTCTGGAGTCTTTATGTGGAGGATGAGATGCCAGGGGTACTTTTGCCTTATCACAGGCAGCAGCCTGTATCACGCCCTCATGATCTGGATGGGTATACTAATCAGCAGCAGACCTACCCAGCTGATACTTTTCTTTCACCTTCTTGTCCACTCCAGGGACAGAGGAAGGTGTCTGCAGAATTTTTAAAGTGGCCTTTAAGGGAATTATAGCTAGGAAGGACCACCTTTTTTGTGGGAACAAATCCCATCATATCCAAAAACTCTGCCTCCTCCTCATCTTAGATAGATTCCTGTGAGGGGAGAACTAGGTGTTGACCATCTGCCTGACAAATGAAAAGTGGGATGAAAAATCATCATGCCCACGAGGAGGGGTACCAAACTCCTGATCCGGGGATACCTCTGGCTCAATGGATTCCCCTAGATCCGGTTCCTCCTCTTCTTCCTCAGTGTAAACCTCTTGGCCCTGGTCCATGAGAACCGGTGGTGGGACTTGAACCAGTGAACCCAAGATGGAATCTGCAGTCTGTAAGGCCTGAATGACCTGCAGGGCTTTGTTAGTGTCCTCCACAGAGGGCATTTTATCTTTGTCTGCTGGGAGCTCCCGTGCTTTTTCAGGAGAAGGCGCAGCAACCTGCTTTATTTTTTATATTTCTTTTTGGCCAGCACAGACTCAGTGGTCCTTTTGTGTTTGGTATGTTCATACCCCTTCTCAGTAATGTTGGGGTCTGAAGAATCTTTAGAGGGTCTCTCCTTTGTTTTAGTGTGGGAAGAAGAGCCCTCTTCAGGTTGCTTTGGTGACACTAAGGTGGCAACAGAAGCCACTTCTTCTACTCTTGTGACCCTTTTCTTAAAGAGACTTAGCAGTCTCGGCCCCTACATCTGATGTATAGGTGCTGTACCTCATGGGGCTCCTTCTAATGTACATGTTGCTTAAAACAATCCATTTAGTAAAAAGTTACAGCACTTGTAAAATTAAAAATACCGGGTCCCAAGGACTTCCCGGTTTCTGGTGCCTGCGCTCTGCCCTCACGCTCTGCCATAATGGCAGTGATGCTACAGAGAGTGCGAGGGATGCACTCCATTATAATCTATGGCGCCCTTTTAGATAATTTTTTCATATTATAATGGCCATTTGGCGATAAAACATAGGCACTAGTCAACTTCTTGAGACCCTTGTGAGTGACCAGTGCCACGTTTATTGCCAAATGGCCATTATATAAAAATATCAAAAAGGTGCCATCCATAGAGTATAATGGAACGTGTCCCTGCGCTCTCCCTAATGTCAAGTCATAGATTTACAGAATGCAGGGGCAGAGCGTGGGTGACACCAGAAACCAGGAAGTCCTTGGGACCCGGTATTTGTAATTTTACGAGCGCTGTAATATTTTACTAACCAGATTATTTTAAGCAACATTTACATCAGAATCAGTCTCATGAGGTACAGAACCTATATATCCGGTGCAGAGGCTGTTTCATTGAACTTGGCAGGTCTCTTTAAAGGTTTTACAACAAAAAGTACTGCACACTTCAGTTAGAAAAAATATGACTGGGACCCAAGCACTCCAGACACAAATTGTGACAATCAGCCTTAGTAAATATTTGAAAACACTTAATACAGTTTTTAAAACCTGTGAGTCCTGTCCTCTTTCTAAGTATTTTTGACATGCCAAATTTCAGTACACCACAAAAAAATCCCCAAAAATAGGGAAGAAACACAAGTCGTGGTCAGTTTCCTGAAGGAAAAGGGAACCGCAGTTTAACTAAGATTTCTTTACTGCCAAACAAAATGTGGTCGGTTCCTGACTAAAAATGGGAACTGATCGCAAATAATGTAAGCACTTTTTAAAATAAACAGCAGAATTTATTAAAATAAAGTAGCGGTAGGAACTGCAACAAACAGTTATAAAATACTAAAAACTCAGTTCCTGGGAACTGCAAGGGAGCCTCTAGGATTGAGTAAAATAACCCACAATTATTAAACTTTTGTAAAAAAAAAAAAACTAGATGCAGAGTAATAAACAAAATAGTGCGAAATACCACTTATTCAACAGAAAAATATCTTGCAACAAAGTTGATGTGAGAAGCTCTTTGGGCGTCTTGTCTGAATGGATAAAATGAATCTGACAGTTAGATGGAACACAGTCCACCTAGAGGCAACAGTTTGAATGTAGCAATCTTACTTCAAGGGGGAGCTCTTGCAGCAGGCTGTTACCATTAGGACTAATGCTGCAGGCCTTAGGACCCACTGGAAAAAAATTAGCTAGCAGTATAACGAGGGCCACCCCCAACGTCGGCTCCATCCCACGACATTGGGTCAGCACCATAAGAGGGGGGCGTCCTTTACCCACCTCAGTTCTTTTCCTGGTGCAGACCTCTTGTTGGGAAAGTCTTAGCGTGTTCTTCAGCAGTTCCAGCGAAATTTGGTGATAAATTTTCATTTTTTCTCTCCATAGACCTACCTGTCGTCGAGTATAAGCTATTTCGAGAGTTTGGAATCACCCTGAATCTTCCAAAGTCATCCCCAGAGCCCAGCCAAAGACTCATCTTTATAGGTGTGGACCTGAACACGGTCCAGGGCATAGCCTTCCTCCCACAGGAAAGGGGATATCGCCTGTGAGAAGTGGCCCAAACAGTCCTCGTAACCCCACGGGTCCAGGCCAGGACCTTCCTCAGGCTTCTGGGGGTGGCCATCCCTGTAACTCCCTTGGCTCGCCTCCACATGAGGGTCCCACAGTGGATGCTCAGGTTGCAGTGGGACCAAAGCTCCGACGGTCTTGACCATATGGTCAGGATCTCCGAGCCAGTCAGAAGGACCCTTCTTTGGTGGTTGGAGCCTCCCAATTTGGAGACGGGGCTTGTTTCGTCCGGAGCCACCGAGTTGGACATTGACGACAGATGCCTCCGACTTCAGCTGGGGGCTCACCTAGGGAATAGCCAGACTCAGGGCATTTGGTCCTGAGAGGAGTGCAAGCTTCATATCAATGTTCTAGAAATGCGGGCAGTCCTCAATGCCCTACGGGCTTTCCAAGAAGACCTAGCGCCAGGCTTTCTCCTTGTTCAGTCAGACAACACAGCCATTGTCTTCTACATCAACAAGCAAGGGGGGGACACACTCCTACACCCTGTGCAGGGAGGCGATGAGAGTCTGGTACTGGGCACTGGAACATCATATCTCTCTGACCGCAGTGCATTTTCCAGGTGTCCAAAACACCTTAGCAGACAGCCTAAGTCAGTCTCGATCCAAGGCACATGAGTGGGAGCTACTCCAGTCAGTAGCAGACCAGCTCTTCGACACTTGGGGTCTTCCAGAGCTGGACCTCTTTGCATCTCCACACAACGCCAAACTGCCAAATTTCTGCTCGCGAGAGCGCCTACCTGGTGCTTTTTGGCCAGACACGTCCCTTTGTTCAACAGGGAGGTTCCTCTACACCTTCCCTCCCTTCCCTCTCATTCAGAGGGTTCTATTGAAGGTACAGGCCTAGAGGACTCGGATGATCCTAATTGCCCCGCTGTCACCATGGCAGATTTGGTTCCCACTACTTCAGCGGTTGTCATTGGAGCCTCTGATTCTGCTGCCAATATGCTTGCAGTTGCTGTCCCAGGATCAGGGCAAGCTGGTACACCCAGATCTCAAGTCCCTGCATGTTCATGCATGGCTCTTGCAGACATAGTTAAAACAAGGTTTGGGGTCTCTCAAGAAGTAGCAGATGTCCTTGTTTCGGTGAGAAAGCCCTCTACTCATTCCAGTTACACTATGAAGTGGAAGCGTTTCTGCCTTTGGGCTTTGTCACATCATCTGGATCCCCTTACCTGTCCAGTGAATTCAGCACTACAGTACCTCCTCTTCTTATTGCATCAAGGCTTGAGCTACTCCTCCATTAAGGTGCATATGTGAGCCATATCTGCCTACCATGCTCTGGTAGAAGGCAGGACCCTAGCCCAGTTGGACGCGGCCCACACCTTTTTACGGGGCATTCTTCATATAAAGCCTCCCATTAGGGATCCAGTTCCGCCATGGGATCTCCTTTTTGTTTTAGAGAAGCATACCCTCACTCCTTTTTTTTTTTTTTATACTTCGTCTTTATTGATCAAGGCATATTCCATACAGCTCCACATAATAGAACCTATTACAATATGGTATCCATCATTATAAAAACCAAAAGCCATTACCTAAGCATGGCCCACTACCCTCACCGGGACCACTCTCAGTGGATTTAACATCTGTTAACCTTGTTATTCATTTAATGAATTACAAAAACAAATATCATTAATATAGTATGGGAGCATGTGAGGAGGAGGACCCTGTAAAGGCATCTATCCTAAATAGATACTTTTGCTCAGTATTTACTGAAGAGAAGGTAGGACAGGGCCCACAGCTCAGCATCATGGACACGGGGGAGGGAGGTGAGCACTACTCCCTTCACAAAAGAAAGGGTCCTACAAGAGCTTGCTAAGCTCCAGGGTGGATAAGGCAATGGGACCTGATGGCATACATCCCAGGGTACTTAAGGAGCTAAGGAGGAACTAGCAGAGTCATTGCAGAATTGTTAGTGAGTCTCTGAGCACAGGAGGTCCCAGGAGACTGGAGAAAGGCTCGTGTGATCCCGCTCCACAAGAGTGGTAGCAGGGAGGAGGGGGAACTACAGACCAGTCAGTCTTACCTCAGTAGTGGGCAAGATTATGGAGGCACTCCTTAAGGAAAGGATAGTGCAACACCTGGAATCCATAGGGGCACAGGATCCAAGACAGCATGGGTTTACAAAGGAAGGTCCTGTCAAACTAATCTCATAGATTTCTTTGACTGGGTAACCAGAGTGGTGGACCAAGGGGAGCAGTTGATGTCGCCTACCTTGACTTCAGCAAAGCTTTTGACACTGTTCCATCACTAGAAGATTGATAAATAAGCTGGGTAGGCTCGAGGTGGGTCTGAAGTTGGTCAACTGGGTGACAAACTGGTTGACGGCAGAAAACAGAGAGTGGTGGTAAATGGTATACAGTCAGAAGAGATGCAAGTCACAAGTGGGTACCTCAGGGATCAGTCCTGGGGCCAGTCCTCTTCAACATCTTCATTAGTGACCTTGCAGATGGACTAGAGGGTAAGGCTTGTCTGTTTGCAGATGACACCAAGATCTGCAACAGAGTAGATGATCCAGATGGGGTGGGCAGAATGAGAAGAGATCTGGATAAACTAGCAGAATGGTCAGAAGAGTGGCAACTGGGATTTAATGCAAAAGTGCAAAATCATGCACATAGGAAGAGAAACCCTGAAGCCACCTATAGGCTGGGAGGAGTTGCTAGCAGTCACAAGGAAGAAAGAGACTTGGGCATCATCATCACTGATGACCTAAAATCATCAAGCAGACCTCTAAAGCAGTAGGTAGGCTAGGGGGTGTTGAGGTGTATTATTGGGGGTATCACAAGTAAGTAAGGGGAGGTAATCCCTCTGTACAAGACACTGGTTAGGCCCCATCTGGAGTACTGCGTGCAGTATTGGAGCCACACCTTCACAAGGACATTAACCAAATGAGGCAGTCCAGAGAAGGGCAGCAAAATGGTGCAGGGACTGCATCAGAAGACATATGAGGACAGATTAGCGAGACTCAATGTGTATACCCTTGAGCAAAGGAGGAGAGAGGTGATATGATCGAGGCATTCAAAACCCCTTAAGGGCATAAACAAGGTGAAAGAGTCTAACATGTTTAAATATAAGAAAAATAGCAGGACAAGAGGACACAGCATGAGATTAGAGGGAGGCCGATTAAGGGGAATGTGAGGAAATTCTTTCACAGAAAGGGTGGTGGATGCATGGAATGGCTTACCACAAGAAGTGGTAGCTATGAATACAGTGCAGGGCTTCAAACAGGCATGGGATAGGCATAAGGGAGCAATACAAATGACTATGAATAGATAGGTCACTGACAGAGCAAAGGCCGAAGGCACATTTATAAGGTAGAAAAAGAAATGGGCAGACTGGATGGGCCTTGCGGTCCTTATCTGCCGTCAACTTCTATGTTTCTATGTTTCTGTTTTACTACATTTGTCCAGGATATTAAAGAAAAAACATCTAGTGTAGACTACTGCTTCCTATCAAAAGATACATACTCAACACATACCCCAAAGAGGGGTAACAGAGAGGAAGCTCAAGGGAAAAAGAGCGAGAAGGAGGGGAAAAGGAAGAAAAAACAGGAAAAAAAAGGGTATAAAGGGAGAAGCACTTAATTATATGTGATGATTACATTCTGTATATACATAGGTGTAATACCTTCCACACTACCTTCGTTAATAGTCATTAACCATTGCACTTTACCCAAATACTTACACCGAGGGCTTAGGAGGGTGAGAAAAGCGAGGGAGGGGAAGGAGGAAGGAGGGCCATTTCATTGGGAGGGAGAAATCACCCCAGCTCCTCCTTATCAGAGGCCCTCTAACCCAGAAGTTCCCACCTGGACCACCTGTTTACAGACTGTGGAGTCTTCAAGATAAGGAGAAAGTTATTCTCTCATATGTTTTCACATTGTTTACCAATTCCTTCCATTCCAACTCATGTAGAAGCTGGGGGACAGCCATCTCCTGGAAATTGTCTTACAAGCAACTGTGATCAAGATATTCCACAAATATTTAGCTTCCTGACCTCTTATCTCAACAGGGTGTAAGCCTAGAATAACGTGCTCTGGGCCCAATGGGGTCACAATATTAAACATTTCCTGGAGTCGCATACATATGTTGCTGCAGTACTGGTTGATTACAGGGCACTGCCAGAATATGTGGGCCTGTGTTGTGGGAGAGGCGCCATACTCTCGCCAGCAAAAGGCAGGGATCTGCGGGTTCCATCTAGCCACCTGTTCAGGTACATGAAAATACCTACTTCTAAGCTTCCACAAAAACTCCCGCCATCCCAGAGACAAGAAGGAGTGCCAGGTATTTTTAATGGACTGCAACCACCGCTCCTCATTTAATCTTATTTCAAATTCCTTCTCCCATTTCACCTTTATGTATTTTGTTGAATGATTTGAGTCAGTAATATAATTCCTATAAAGTAATGAGATTGCCCTTTCTCCCCCCCCCCACATTTTTTCAAACACAAGTGGTTATGGGATCCCACGGAGGTCTTGGAGGATTCACGTAAGTGTTTCATTATATAGTCTCTGATCTGATAATAGAAGAGAAGAGAAGGTCTCCTTGAGTCCATCCAAACTTCTCTACAGCCTCCTCAAAGGTTAGAATTTGGTCCCCTTTTAAAAACTGCCAGGGAGCCCTACATCCCTGTTTCTGTTGGCGTCTGTACCAAGGGTCCCTATGGGCCAATGTACGAGATATGCTTTGTGACCAACACTGGTATTTCCAGAGGTATACCCTTGTGGCTCCCCTCCCACATCCCTGTCTGCATCCCTCCAGCACCGCAGTGGTACCACAAAATGGTAAGAGCGGGTTGTTCGCTATTGCTGTTTGAACAAATATCTGGGAAAACAATGTGGGCAAGCTTACAGCCGCCAAATCCATTGTCTTCCAACTGGACTGGTAAGTGGGGTGCAAGAGTAAGAGGGCAATCCTAATTTGGGCTGCAACCCAATACCCATCCAGACAGGGAACACCAAACCCCCCTCCTCTTTATGGAGGAAGAGAGTTTGTTTTCTGATTCTGGGGCGTTTACCTGACCATATACATTTTGTGAGAATCCTCTGCCAAGCATCTAGTCTTTCCTTTGTAACATTACAAGGTACACATTGAAATAAAAATAAGAATCTAGGGAGCAGGTTCATCTTAACTGTCTGTATTCTCGAATGAAATGGGAGAGGGAGCACCGACCACCTTTCTATATCTGCTTGTATTTGCCGTATTAAGGGAAGGAAGTTCAACTCATAAAGTTGAGAATTGTTGGGGGACAAGTTGATCCCCAGATATTTCATAGTGAGGAGATCCCACTTCAACGGGTAGATTTCCCTAAGAGTTTGAGACGGGTTATAGTTAAGGGCAGTGGCCTGCGTTTTATGGGTATTTAGGATGTAACCTGAGAGCTCCGAGAACTCGTTCAGATGTCAAAATAGGTGAGGGATAGAGGACTCTGGCTCCATGATATATAACAGAATATCGTCTGCATGTAGAGCGAGTTTGTGCTCTTCCCCTCCTATAGAAACCCCTTTTATATCCGAGTTCTCTCTAATACTCTGTGCCAGTGGTTCCAAATATAAGGTGAAGAGCATAGGTGACATAGGGCAACCCTGTCGTGTCCCTATATAATGTAAAGGAGGAAGAGCGTGTCCATTAGCCCTAATATAACCCTTTGGTGTGTTATATATTTTGAAAATGGCCTTAATAAATAGTTAGGGACACAACTTAACAATACAGCCCTCAAAAGGGCAAGAGACTTGTCAAAAGCCTTTTGGCATCAAGGCTTAAGAAAATGGAAGAGTTCGGGCTAGGTTCACATGATCAATTAAGTGGGCAGTCCTCTGGAGGTTATCTTGTGCCTGTCGATTTGGGATAAAACCGTCTGATCTAAATTAATCAGTTGGTTATAAATTCCTACATCGTCGGCAAGAACTGGCACGTAGATTTTATGTCGGTGTTCAAAATTGAAATAGGATGGTACGAGAGACAGAGTGTCGGGTTTTCCCTGGTTTAGGAATTACTGAAATGATGGCCTTCTCCCAAGAGACTGGGGGTCATCCGTCTGTGTATCGTATTGTATACTTTGTGAAGTAGGGGTATCAACTGTTCCCTAAAATGCTTATAAAACTCCCTTGGGAGCCCATCTGTGCCCGGACACTTCGAAGCCTTCAGTCTAGACACTTCAGTACGAAGTTCCAGCTCCGAGATAGGGGCTGTCAGCCTCACTTTAGCCTGTTTAGACAGCGACAGGAGGGAAACCTGTTCAAGATATTTTAATATTCTATTCTTCTGAGGGGAGGCGGCATATAAAGAAGTGTAGAAGTCTCTAAAAGCCTCAGCTATTTCCTGAGTCTGGTGTGTTTTCGCCTGGTGCTAGGATGTATTGAGTCGATATCACTGCTTTAGCTCTCTGGGATCGCAAACGGGCTGCCAGTAATCGCACGGCCCTTGGGCCACCCTCATAAAATTTTTGTCTAAGGAACATGGCCTTCTGTTCGACCTGATAATCCATTAATTTATTTAATTCAGCCTTGAGTTTACACATCTTTTTATAGGTCGCTGCCTCATATTTGAATTTAAGTTGAGATTCACATGTCTCAATCTCCCCTTTCAGTCTGGATTTTTGGGCCTCCCTCTGTTTTTTCTTAGATGCCGAAATGGAAATAAATTTACCCCTTATTATGGCCTTAAGGGTATTCCAGAGAAGCGGAGCTGATATCTCCGGCATTTCATTATTGGCCAAAGCCTGTGTTGTTGTTTCTACAATTGCCTCTTTTATCTCAGGATCTTGAATCAAGGACGTGTTAAGCCTCCAGAATGTTCATTTACAAAAATCTCCCAGGTGAAGCTGGCAAAACACAGGAGCATGGTCTGAAAACGTCCTGTCTCCAATCCAGCTATCCTTTATCTGCGCAACATATTCTGTAGGGGTTAGGATATAGTCCAGCCTCGAGTGCGACTGGTGAGGTACAGAAAAAAAAGTATAGTTTCTCTGCCTAACGTGAGTAGTACGACACACGTCAGCATATCCCAGCTCTCCTAATAACCCCACTACCTTTTTCATACACTCTTGGTTACTCCAGGGGACCACCGAGGAAGAGTCCAACATTGGATTTAACACTAGATTTAAATCACCTCCAATGATCATCTCCCCCTCCGCCCACTCCTGCAGTCTTAAAAAAATTCGGCAGTAGACTTGAAAATCAGATCCAGGTGGCACATATATAGAGGCTAATGTTAAAGTTTGCCCCAGGAATCGTCCCTTTAAAAAGGCATAGCATCTGTCCCCATTGACCAGTGTATCGGTTTGCTCAGAGGGCGTCCTAGCTGGTACCAAGACCGCTACACCTCTCCACCTTCCCCTCCCATATGTGGCATAAGCCGTAGCACCGAAACCAAATTTCCCCAGTTTCTGGTGCTCTTTTGCTGAAAGATCGTCTCCTGTAAAACATAAAATCTACGCCTGTTTTTCAGAAAGGACAGGATTTTCTACGCTTTACAGGGTTAGTCAGACCATTTACATTAAATGAGCAAAAGTCGTGGGTCTGGCAGGCATTCTGAAAAAAGGAGAAAACAAGCGAAAACCCAAATTAAAGGGACTCTTCCTCTGCTTCAATCCGTGTTATCAACCCACTATCACCTTCCGTCAGTACTCCACACCGTCTGTATCACCCTCCCTCCACCGCCAAAATCGAGCTTCACAGTACAGAAATAGTCGCACCAGTAGCCGAGAGAAGGAGCTCAAGCCTATATAGGAAGGTAGTCAAGATTGAGAGGGCACAGAAAGAATAAGTTCAGAATAAAGTACAGAAAGGACAAAATGGGGGGGAGAGTTGTGTACTAGTTAAAGACAGTAGTCTCTTACAGAAAATTTAACCAACCAACTATTATCCTATAAACTTTAAATATAAACACTATTTTAAGCAATAAAGACTTCCAAGGTAGGGGATCCAAAACCCAGGATCCCTTGACCTAACCTCCACGAGGAGCCAATGTATTTGGGCTAAGAGGTAGGGATTGGACAGCAGTTATGCCCTGAATTAACAGAACCTCTCCAACAAAACTGCTCGCAATGAGTGTTTTTTTTATGGATGACTCACACCGCCACGGGCTCACTCAGGCCTAGTTAACTTTGAAAAAAAAAAAAAAGACAAGAATCCACAGCTTAATCGTAGTGTACCCCAGGGATCATTTTTAATCTAGCATTTCTAAATTGTAAAGAGCCCATTCCTTTATACAACACACAGATTTGAAGGTTCTGTGCTAAAAGTGATACTTTGTGGGGAATTCCTATGATGTCTTGCATCCAGCCCCTTCAAACAGAGTAGGCCCCCAAAAAAACAGGCTACAACACAGCTTCCCTGCTCAAGGGGTACTTCCCCACCATGGACACTCAAGCCCCAGACATAGATATCATCCCAGCACAGTTACTCAACTGGGCAAGTGTCCCAAAGAAAGTCTCAGAAAGAAAAAACCTTGCGACAGATCGCTGATTGACACAAAAGTCCATCCCCTCCATCGTCTTCAAGTATCAGCCGAGGCAGAGCCGTTCCCTTTCTTCAGATGTTCCCCATTAAATAATTGCTCCAGGGCTTCCTTTGCTCTTCTCAAGGGCCCCAACCTCCCTCGCCCGTATGTCGTCTGCAGCATCGCAAGCACTGTAGATTTAATCCTCTGTAATCGATCGGCATCCGCTGCAAGTATGGAGATTCCTTTCTTCTGCAAATCTTCCAGGGCCTTCCCAGGTGTAAGGTAAAGCTGGGGTCCCTCCTCCCAAAACACTCGGAGCTTCGCTGAGAATGGGGTCTGAAATTGTATGCCCTTTGCTCTCAAAGCCTTCAGAATTGGCACATACAACTGCCTTGTTTGTTGGACTGCTGGGGCATAGTCGTGGTCAAGTGAAATCTTAGATGTTAAATAGGATGTCTTTTTTGCTCCAGGCCCTCCGCAGGATATCTTCCTTAGTTTTAAAACTACTTAGTTTAAAGATTATTGAGTGAGGGCGGGCCATATCACCCGTCGGTTTCTGCCCAAGTGAGTGATGGGCTCTCTCGATGTTAAGCACGTAGTTGGGAGGGAGGTCCAGCACATCTTTTAGTAAATTTTCAAGAAATGCTGTCATGGGAGGCTCTTCAGCCCCCTCAGGGAGACCATACAGTCTAAGATTGCTTCTTCTTGATCTCCCCTCGAGATCAATACATTTACTCTTAAGAGCTTGCGCATGCCGGAAAAGGGCCTCTATTGCAGTGCCGAGGTAGCTGTCATTTTTTTCCATTGCTTTAATTTTGTCCTCCGCCGCACTAACCTTGGCATCAATATTAGAGATTTGCTGTGCCAATGCTTGAAATTCTTTCTTGGACTCAGCACGAGAGTCCCGTATCTCCCTCAGGATGTTTTCATATCTAGTGCGTGATAGCAGGTCCGCCTCGGCCTCCATGTCATAACTCGAGCCCCTTGTGCTACTACGGGAGCGGCTTCTGCTGCAATCCAATCTAGTTGGGGGGATTTCTTCTCCACCAAACAGCTTCCTTGGGATCTATTACAGATAGCCCCCTCTCTCTTTTACGACCTTCCTTTGCCATTTTCAGATATTGAAAAGAGTTAGGAATAGGCAAAACTTTAGCCCTGGGGCACAGAGGTTCATGCTTAGGCTGTTAACTGCTCCGTGGTGGAACCGGGAGTCCTCTCACTTCTTTTGAACCCACAGCAGAGTGTGAGCTACGTTATCTCTCCTGGAAGGTGTCATTTTTAGTTGCTGTTACTTCAGCTCGAAGGGTTTCCAAGCTTCAGGCTCTGATGTGCATGGAGCCTTATTTGATTTTTCATAGGGAAAGGGTTTCCCTCAGGACAAATCCTAGGTTTCTGCCCAAAGTGGTTTCTGAATTAACCCTTAACCAGTCGGTTGACCTTCCAGTCTATTATTCAACCCCTTCCAACAGGGAAAAGCTCTCTTACACACTTTAGACTTCCACAGGGTGCTGAGGTACTGCCTTAGGCGTACAGTGGCTCACTGCAAATTGGAGCAACTGTTTGTGACCTTTGCACCTCAACACCTAGGCAAATCGGTGTCTAAACTGACTATATCTTGGTGGCTGGTCTACTGTATAGTCTTCTGTTACAACAAGTACAGCAGACCTCTACTGGGAATGGTTAGAGGCCATTCTACCAGAGGAGTTTCTGCCTCCTTTGTTTCTTTGAAAAATGTCTCTATCTGAGACATTTGTGCAGCAGCTACTTGGAGTTCAGTACATACTTTTGTCAGGCATTACAGCCTGGACATTGCTTCCAGGCGCTGAGCTGGTTTCAGCCTGGCAGTCCTTCAAGGACTGTTGTCCTGATGTGCTATCACCCTGCCTGTTTAGGCAGTGCCATCGTACTAGTTCCTGTCATCCTCCTCCAGGGACTTGTCGCCTCCTTAGTGCAAGACTGCTTGGGATTCAGTCCTAATGGTAATAGCCTGCTATAAGGCTCCCCTCAAAGTAAGATGGTACAGTTATGTAAGAACTTTACTGTAACAGTAGATCTTTGAGAGGAGCTCTTACAGCGCGCTGCTTCCCACCATCCTTCCCCAGGAGAGCTCTTCAGCATGACTGGGCACGCCGCCTGGTTCGCTTGCTGGGATCTGTTCACGGGTCCTCGGCAGGTGAACTGAGGTGGAGCTCGGGACTGCCCCCTTTTATGGCATGATCGGGGCGGAGCCGACGTCGGGGCAGCCCCTGCTGGGTACTGCTAGCTAAGTTTTTTCCAGTGGGTCCTAAGGCCTGCAGTATTAGTCCTAATGGTAATAGCCTGCTGCAAGAGCTCCTCTCGAAGATCTACTGTTACAGTAAGTTCTTATGTAACTGTACTAAGTTCCATGATTTGCACATGTAACCCCCTCTACAAATTGAGGTTTACTATAATGTCTTCCTGGGCTCCTTAATGCCCACTGTCAGGCTGGTGTTCTGTCTTAAGTAGTTCTATTTGTGTGAGAGTGTCCTAGTGAGCCTCTGTGTCTGTCTTTTTAAGAACATAGCTGATCTGTGTTTAGAAATTAGTCTGGGCTGGGTCCGAGTGATTTAAGACTTGTGACCAGCCAGACTGTTATTTTGCTCCATTCTGCAGTCACTACTTGCACAGAGGGAGCCCTCTTAGGAACTGTGTTTATTGCTAATTTGCTGTTATAGTAAAGAAAGAGAAGTTTTTCTAACCTGCTTTGATTGCAGCTCAGAAATTTGGATGGGAGCCACCATGTTAGGTTCTGGACTTCCAGTATTTGGACCAGTCGAACCACTGGGAACCTAAAAAGGAGACTGTCCCTAGGGGTCTTGTGGGAAGGAATTCTGTAGTTTTTGTAGTTTTAAGTACTGGCACCCAAATCGACCTGGAGTGGGAGCCTTTACTGTGACTGACAGTTCCCTCCACCAACCGAACCTCTTGGATTACCAGGGAAATTCCCAGAACTGCCTGAAGCAGTGGATTGTTTAGAGTTGGAGGTTGAAGAGTGAACAGCTCGAGCCTTCGAGCAGCTGCTCCCAGAAGGAGCATAGAGGAATCAGAGGGAAGAGGTTCTGCTGGCCTTCCTGTCACGTTTATCCAGCATCTGAGCTGCCTGTTACAGAAGTCAGATCTGTTTCATTTTCCAGGTTGGAACTGCGGCAGAAGAAAGACGAAGTTTGTCATTGCAACTTGTGATTTGGACCGAAGACTTGCTCCAGAAGAGATCGGCCCGACTGATGACAGAATTTGTCGTGGATTGAAAGGTTTGCACAGTGAAGCTGTCATTTGCAACCGGACTGTATCCGAATTGTTGTTTAGAGAAATTAGTGATTTAAATGTGCTAAATGTGTTTCGTGGGTCATGATTTGGTTCCCCATGGCAGAATCTTTTATGCCAGCTGGCGGCTTCACCAGCAGAAGATCACAAACTCTTGCAGAACTGTTCATCCAGCCTGGTCCCTGCCATCTTAGCCTAGGTCACTACTCCCACTTCAGAGACCATCTCAGCGAAAGACCGGCTTGGGAATTCGGCCCCTGCCCAACACCATTGAGCAGGTAGCAACCACCCGGAGGTGAGTCATGTTAGCCCTGCTTTCCCTGTCCTTCCTGATCATCACCATGAGGTCTACATCTCACCTGTCCTGCATCCTGGTCTGAGTAGCGTGAGTACAGTCCAGGGTAGCTCCTGCAACAAAAGCCAAAATCATTGTGGTACCATCTAATTGTTTCTTTTCATTGGGTTATCGCAACAGACTGAGCCATCTAGCTTGGATTACAAATAATTGGGTTGTGTGAATTTTTAACTGACTTTCTTTTCCTAAGGGCCCCAACAACAGCCTCAATGCCAGCCACCCTGGGCAATGCTTCAGGCCAGCCTGCATGACATACTGGGTACCCAGGGTTGTTGAACTGTCTTATTGGGACTTACAGTGTATACTGAACAATCCTGATTCAAATCAGATTGCTAATCATTCTGCTACATTTACGCCCCTTCCTTGTTCATTGCCCCTAAATAAATCTGATTGTCTTTTTTCACATTTAACCTGGCTAGCATGTATATTATTAGTTGGGTTACAGTGGTAAGATTGTATTGTTGCATTACTGATCTTATTTTCCAGGGGGTCTCTAGGGCAGTTGCAGCAGATCCAGCCCTGGTGGTTAGTGAAGTGGGTGTGAGCACATTATTACTGCTATCTACTGAATGTGACTGTACCATTGTGTCATTGATTTGGCCACTAGAAGGGTTGGTGGGTGGTATTAGCGTCCCAGAATGCTATACCAGAGCAGTTGTGCTACCCCAATACCATTCCTCTGGGTGGAGACACCTGATCACAGAACACAGGCCCCCTCAACCTGTGCATTGCCATACAGACAGGGGTAGTAGCCCTTAGAATAGTGCCTCATAGGGGTTACATCTTGGAGGCAGTGCTGGGATTAGCGCTTTCTAGTGGTCAACGGTTGAATTTTCAGCCAAGTGCAGAATTGAGACAGGATTTGAGATGCAGGAGTTTGCTACACCCAAATGGAAAATTTTCCCACACAAGCTGGTTGTGCGGCCAAAGGGGTTGACCCCCACCACGCCACACTACTATTTGATATTCCTGTGGGGACCACTATTGAAACTATTGAAGAAACAGTGGGGAAGGTTAAGTGTCTGGGAAAGGCTGAAGTGTGGGGACGAGACTCAGATCTATTTGCTCAGACCTTGGTGGCCCTCCTTTCTTGTAGCCTCCCCATAGACCCTGAGGCAGTACCCTCAGTTATCATGCCAGAAGGATCCCAGAAGGGGTGAAGAGTTATTCATGTGCATAGCAACCCGTCTTCCCCTGGGAGGTCCCCAAGGGTAGAGGGGTTTAAGGACAAATTATTGAGACTTCTAGCTGCTGAAGGATGGACAGCTAAGGAATTGTTAAAAGCTTTGGAGGATTCGGAGGAGACCATTCCAGTACAATCTCCTCTGGCCTCTCCAACCACCCCCAAAGCATCCCCTATTGCAACGTCCCCATTGTTTTTTTGGGGCAGTGATTGTATAATTTTACACAAAAGAGCTGAACACTGTATTTGTGGGGTGGGAAAACTGTGTTAGGTGTTGCTTTGTGTGAAGTAATTACAGCCTTCCTGTGTTAAAAGTTTTGCATAGCCAGATGCTTGGCATCTAGCCCCCACCCTGGGCCTTTCATTTGCTAATTTCTGGCCCCCTGCTGCTCTGCTTATGCAGAGCTGAAAAATATAAATTCAAGCTACTCTCTCTTGTCTCCCAGAGGAAGACCTTGCTGGCGCCCTACTGAAGCACTGAGGCCAGGCGCCACCAGCGGGCGGGCGGCACCTCCAACCAGCGCCTAGCTCCATAGAGCTGGAGAGACCCTCCAAGAAAGTGCAGCAAAGCCGCAACTTTATGCCCACCGCCCTTCCCCCTTGTGCTCTTTGTTAAGTAGTCACTTTCCCGCCAACACTATAAAACCACGCCTGCCGCGTCTTGCCAACCTATAGCCTGCCTCACATCCCTTGCTGATCGCAGACAGTGGATTACCATATTACTCCCCACGCTGTCTATATTGCTGACACAATTAGACTGAGTAACCATCTAGCATCACCGCCAATGGAATAAGCAATTACTGCGAGTAACTCGCAAGATATTCTTATAGAACCTCTGGTCACCTTCATAATGGGGAACTTTTTTTTGAGCCTCCTTGTATTACTTATAGTACATGAACTCAGTAAAGATGTAGACATCCACAGGATACCATGCAATGTGATATGATGTCGTTCTCCTCCTGCTGCAATTCCACAGCAGTCCCAAGAACTGGATATGTATCTATGACATCCCACTGACACGACCTTACACATTAACATTTACTATGGAGGGACACAGTCGGCTGTATACTTGTTTGGTGACTGTCTCCAACTGTATAGAAAAATATTCCACGCTTATTTCTGTTAAAGTAATAATCTTCTCTCTCACAAGAGGCGAAGGACCGAACCTGGATGGCACATAAGATTTCAACAGAATAAAATAAAAAGGCATCTATAAGAACCTATACCTTATCTCTGGCGGCAACTATGAAATTACTACTGCTATTACTTAATATGCTCAGGGCGTGGAACTTAACCTGGGCCACCTGGGACTATCTCTGCACCATCAGAACTAGTAAAGATTAAGGGCTAAGCCTTCTACATATTAATGTATGTAGTCTACTGAAAAAATCACAGTGCTCCAAGCCTGGGTTAACCATACACTACCTGACATCTTGGTAGTGTCTGAGTCATGGCTTAGGCCTGACACAGCTGACAGAGACATAAACTTACTTGACTATCAAGCGTTCCAAGCTGATAGACATACAAGAGGAAGTGGGGTAGTAATCTTTGTAAAGGCCAACCTACCTGCAACTTGTCTTGACTCTTCTTCTATGGCAAAAGAATTGAGGTGCCTTTCCTCAGAATATCTCTCCAACAATACTCGCTGCAGTTGATGGCTGTTACAGACCTCCCTCAGCTGGCCTTAAGATACTATCCCACTGGTTGCCAGTTGACACAAGGGAATGAAGAAACCATAATTTTAGGCGACTTAAATCTAAACTGGCTTTCTAAGGCAGCTGCACCACTAACATCATTCTGTGACATGCATGGCCACACAGCTCATAAATGAACCTACTAGAGTAAACAAAAAGAACCTAAAACAGCACACTATTGGACGTATTATTAGTGAGTAAACCTCACCTCTTCTCACACATTGGAGTACTGTTCAACGACATCAGTGATCATTGTACTATTGCAGCAATTAGGTCAGCATGTAAGCCTTCATCCCCTACAAAATTCATGCTGAGGAGATCGAAAAAGAAATTCAACATCAATGCATATCTGGATGATATCAAACACTCCACAAGATGGCAAGAGTTCTATCTAGTGAACACAATGGAGATTGCATATGATATTCTAAATGACATTATCACAGGTGCTCTAAACACCCATGCACCAGTTTCTAAACTACGTATCAAAAATAAAACCTGTCGCTGGCTCAATTCAGACGTTAAATCTACCCTTCTTGACAGGGACAAGCTTTGGAAGAAGGCTCGAAAAACTAAGTTAGCCACTGACTGGGAGCAGTTCAAAAAAGCTAGGAATCTGCACCAAGAAAGTGCGAGACACAAAAGCTGCATATTACATGGCTGAACTAGACTCCTCATACCACAACCCTGCAAATTTTGAACACTATAAAAGATATAACTGCATGTCCCAAGTAACTTACTCCCAGCAAAATTACATAGTGGAAACAGAACCATCAATGACAGAATAGAAGTCTTGGAAGCCTTCAATAATCACTTTACAACTGCTGGGCTAGCATTTGACTCCTCTCCAGCCAACCAATTGAGATTACAACTAGGGATTAAGAACACTGATGCAAGAGTGACTGACTCCACTTTCTCCTTCACACCAGCCACGCTGAAGCAAGTCGAAGAGCTAATCTCACAGTTGGATACAAAAAAAAGTGCAGGTTCTGACTCCCTCAACCCTACTTCTTAAAAATTGCCATACATGTATTAGCAGTACCAGTGACACATCTGTTCAACCTTTCACTACAGTCAGGAGATATCCCGTCAATCTGGAAAACCGCTCAGTTATTCCACGACAACTGGGATCCCACAGACCTCAATAACTACAGACCAATTTCCATTCTTCCTGTGTTGTCCAAATTACTTAAAAAATTGTGAGCACCCAATTAAGAGAATATCTAGAAGCTAACAATCTACTAAACCCAGCGCAATCTGGTTTCAGAGCAAAACACAGTACCATTACAGCTCTTGCAAAAGTCACCAATGACTGGCAACTTGAATTGGATAAAAAAAATTGTGTATGTGCTGTTTCTTAGATCTAAGTAAGGCCTTTGATACGGTTGACACACGACCTGCTCCTCTCACACTGAGGTCATTTGGACTTGACACCAAATCCATTAGATGGTTTAATAATTATCTTTCAGGAAAAACCCATCAGGTAAAGGCCGAAGGAGATATATCCCACTCAGACCACTTCAAAGAGAAGTACCACAAGGATCTATCTTGGCTCTATCCTATTTGCTATATATATCAACAACATTGACATAAATCTTACCAAAGCCACTGTACACCTGTTTGCTGATGATACAGTATTGTATGTCAGTCACCCTTCTCCTGTAACAGCCTGCAAAGAATTACAAGCAGAATTCGACCTGCAACACCAGCTGCTGGGAAAGAAACTACTATTGAATGCAAAAAAAACTAAGGCAATGTTTTTCTCCCCACAGGTGCAGGCAGGATGCTCTATCCCTATCGACCTCCCTAAACTATCCACTGCCCTTGGTGAAAACCTAGATTATGTCACAAAATTCAAATATCTGGGGGTATGGCTAGATAATAGGTTAGACTACCTAGAGCACTTGGAAGAACTGCAAAAAACTCAGACAAAGACTTGGACTTTACTATAGAATAAAGCACTTCCTTACAAGTGATTCAAAAAGAAGATGGTCAGAGCCACTTTCCTCTCAGTACTAGATTACGCTGACTTCTTATATAGTCGCTGCCCTACTGTATGTTTGAACAAATTAGATACACTATACCACAGAGCTTTGAGGTTCATCACAGACCTACCATACAGCACTCACCACTGCCTGCTATACTCTGCAGTTGGATGGACTTCGCTTCAATTTAGAAGAGATAGAAATGCAATACTATGGACCGACAGAGCAATATCACAGCAGCTTCCAAAATATATCTCTGACTGTTTTTTACAAGCCACATCAAGTAGTTATGCATTAAGAAGTCTGAACCTCATTACCCTCAAGGTGCCTAAATTCCACTCCCGACATGGCAGATATGCAGTTAGCTATGTGTTATCCACTCTATGGAACACAATGCAGAAGACATTGAAAGTGAACAAGTTTATATCTATTACAGCCTTCAAATATCTATACAATAGGATATTCAAAGAAAAATGTAACTGCTTCCACCAACACTAGATTAACCTTCCATCTATCTCCCCTACGGGTGGACAGATAGGATAGCTTACCAGCACCCTATGTGAAGTTACCCCACAGTTCACAAACCAGTACCTCAATCCATTCTTTATATTAATATTCTTAGTCTCCTTTACACTCTCAGCTCTTTACCTCTCCAGTCTGGCCCTCTCCTCTTCCCCCCAGACCCACTCTAGATCCCCTTATTGCACCAGCTCTTCGATTCCTCCCCCACCCTGTTCCCTACCCCTGACCATTACTTCAGGTATGCATCCCACCAGCCTTGTCACTGTTTCCTGCCGGTACCGCCAGCCACGAACCCTCCTTGTAGATATATTCTTCCAGCTATCCACATCCTGTCACCTTAGTTTAAAAATTATCTAAGTACTCTCTGATACTTTAACCTTCATCAAAATGTGCTAGTATTAAAGTGTCTCCCATTACCTATTTAGCAATCTGGCTACCTCATGAATCTTGTATATATGTATTATATCCTTGTTTTCTAGCATATCAATTTACGTGTTCTGTATTTGATATATTGCATTCATTTTCTGTCTTCTGAAGTTGTGTATACTCTGATTGTTATATTTCTTGGATTTGATGTATTACTTTCACTTTCTGTTTTCTCAAAGTTGTGTATACTCTGAATGCTATATTTCATGTAAATTGAACCTTGACCTTACCAGGTCCATCTTGCAAATGAGCTTTGCTCAACGATGTTCACCTGGATAAATAAAGATTTGATTGAATGATTGATTGATTGTAATACCCTCTGTACACCTGGACTCCTATCGCAGGCTGAGATTGTTCTCTGGTGCATTTCCTGTGCCAGTGGGGGAGGACGACTTAGAAACATGGATGAACTATGCTACTCCCCTGGTTCAGGAGTGGCGGTACTCCAAGGGGGAGAAGAGAAAGAGCCTTATGGAAAGTTTAAGGGGCCCTGCACTGGAGGCTATTTGGTTCCTTCAGTCCACAAACCTGGAGGCCACTGCAGCTGAGTACCTATCCGTTCTAGAAGGGGTGTTCAGCAGCACCGAGTCAGGGGAGAATTTAATGTGGAAATTTAAGTCTGCTAAACAGTGGAAAAATTAGAAGTCTGCTTTTGTCACCCAAACTGAACGGGCCCTGCAGAGAGCTTATAGAAGGGGGGGGGTCCCAGCTAGTGAACTGAATCATGTAAGGCTGGAACACATCCTCAAATCCGCCTGTTATCCAAGTGTGCTTATGTAAAATTGAAGTTTCACGACAGGAAAGCTAACCTCCTAAGTACTGTTGGCTGATGAAGGAGATCCGGGAGGCCGAGAACGAAGAGGATGGTTGGGAACCATATGCTGGGGTTGCACGCACTGCCTCGGCTGCCAACTGGCCTGATGAGAAAGAGCCCTTGAGACACAGCAGATCTGAGAACTGCTTAAAGAACTGAAAGAGATGCAAGCCAGCCAACAAGCTGCGGCAGAAGCAGCCAGGATCCCTAGTTTTTGCTGTCCTGAGAGACTGAGACTTGTAGTAGAAGCCCACCCGTAGGAGCCACCTGCCACCACTGAACCTTCATAGAATCCAAACTGTGGAAAAAATGAGAGAACCATGAACTTTGGTGGGGACCTCATACATGGCACACAATCCTCTGCCTCCTGGCAGAACTGTGGGGAAAGGGAGCCCAAGCAAAAAACAGGACAATAGAACTCCCACACTGGACCGCTATAAATTTTGAGAAGAACCAAACTGCCATGGTGATCCCAGAGAAAAGGTGTTCTATTACATGTGTGGAGAGGACGGGCACACCCAACAGGGTTGCAATTCCACTGAGGATCTGCGGAAAGTCACTGCCAAGCTACTTAACCTGGTTCAACAGAGCAATATAAAACCTCAGCTGGGCCCCCCCCCCGAAAATCTTTTTCTTCTAAAACTGCTGTAGGCCAGTCCGCAAAAGCGACTCCCCCAGATTGGTCCAAGATGGGCCTGTCCATGGAGACCACAGTGACTGTTAATGGCGTCTCCACCTGAGCTGTTAGTGGCTCACAGGTCACCATCATATTTAAAGACCGGTATGACCAACACCTATCTGATCTCTCGCTCTTACCCCTAGATGGAATGCATGTTTGGGGGCTGAGCAATAAATCCTATCCTTACCAAGGGTATGTATGAATTTGGTTGTCTTTTCCTACTGCCGTTGCTGGGGTGATTGAACAAGTTGAGACACTGGGTCTGGTGTGCCTGCCAACGGGGATGTATGACAGTATCTCCTTGCTGATTGGGACCAATGCTTATATGTTTGGCAGGCTAGCCCAACTCTGCTGAGAGAAACAGGGCAAGCGGACTGGGAAAATATTACATATTCCGGTCATCGTGCGAAGAGCATATGATTTGCAGTTGAAGAACAAAGAGGTTGAGAAAGATGAACCAGTGGGAGTGGTATGGAAGAAAGATCCAGAATCCCTTGTGTTGCCCACCAATGCACAGTGTACCATCAGTGGCGAAGAGTGAATTAAAAAAGATGTCAAAAATAAAATCCTCATGTTGAATGCCCCAGAAGAAGGGAAACTCACTGAGGGACTGTTGGTCAAGCCCAGCATTCTACCAGCCCGAGCTCATGTCTTTGTCCGGCGAGTGGTGGTACAAGTCCAGAATATGTCTGACCAGGACATCGGAGTAAATTGAGGTTGCACCCTGGCCACTGTATATTGTGCAGACATGGCTGTGTTGCCTAGCAAGAAAGGCACTGTAGAGACTGATGAGGTGACCTCCCATCTGTTTGACTTTGCAGAGTCCACCCATACCTGAAGAGTGGAAAACTAAAATCGTCCAGAAGCTGGCTCAGAAGAGCAAAGATTCTCTTTGAAAGAAGTGGGACATGGGATGTGTCACTGGGGCTGAACACTGCATAAGACTACACAATGAAAGGCCTTTCCATGAGATCTTTGGTGCCTAGCCCCAGCAGACCCGATGAGCGACACACCACCTCCAGTAAATGCTTGCAGCTGGCATTATGCAGGAGTCTTGCAATCCATCACTTCACCTATTGTGGTAGGCTGGAAGAAAAATGTCTCAGTGAGGATGTGTGTGGACTACTGGACTTTGAATAGAAGAACCGTACCTGACCAGTACACCATGCCTCGCATCCAGGATGCCCTGGACTGCCTCAGTGGAAGTCATTGGTTTTCTGTGTTGTATCTCTGGGGTGGATATTACCAGATCCCGATGGCCCCTGAAGATAGAGAAAAAACAGCATTTATCTGCCCTTTGGGTTTTTATGAATTTCTTCACAAGCCTCAGGGTATTTTGGGAGTGCCTGCAACTTTCCAGCAGCTGATGGAACAAGCTGTGGGAGACATGAACTTATTAGAATGCCTTGTCTACTTGGATGATGTCATTGTGTTTGGTCGGACCCTTGAGGAACGTGAGACCCGTTTGTTCAAGGTTCTAGACCGATTGGAGGATTTTGAGTTGAAATTATCAACAGACAAGTGCCATTTTTTTCTGAAGTCTGTGAAATATGTTGGCCATATAGTGTCGTCTGAAGGGATCCAAACTGACCCGAGCAAAGTCTCTAACCGCTTGGCCCCAGTCTAGTTATCTTAAAAACCTGCAAAGATTCTTGGGGTTCTGCAGATACTATCGCTGGTTCATAAAAGATTACACCAAAGTCATCCGTCCTTTGCTCACCTTAACACAAGGTTATCCATCTGTGCACAAGAAATACAAGAGAGGTGCTGTCAAAGAGGAGGACAAGGTCTACTTTCAGACAAGTGAACCTTTTGGAAACAGGTGGACCCACGAGTGTGAGGCAGCATTCTATGACATCATCCAGCAACTCATTTGTGCAGCTGTGCTTGCTCATGCAGACCCCGGCAAGCCCTATGTGTTGCACACTGACGCCAGCTTGAAAAGACTGGGTGCTGTTCTGTATCAAGAATATGAGGAAGATTTATGCCCAGTGGTGTTTGCTAGTCGAAGCCTAACACCCTCTTAAAGAAATACCCTGTACACAACTTGAGATCTTACTTTGAGAAACTCTTGCAGTAGGTAATCACTTGTGGGACTGATACCCCTAGTGTCAGGACCACACGAAAATTTTTGCTAGCATTGTCTGATGGGAGGGACCACTCACCAGATGTCATGTGGCTGACGTCAGCATGACACTATATAGTGGGTGGTCCTCACGTCTGCCCTCCAGTTCTTTCCTGCCGTCGACCTGCGTACGTCGGACCAACAGAAGCTTGTCACAACAGTTTGAATACCTGTTCCGGATGAGTATTCGTTAACTTATTTTTGTAAAAATCGGTTGTATGTTGTCCTCTTCTCCAATGGATCCACATAAAAACAAGTGCGGTTCATGCGGCGTCCAACTACCGCACAAAGATCAACATTCCCTTTGCCCCTTCTGCCTAGGGCCTAACCACAAAGTCGAGGAGTGTGAGGCATGTGCCCATTTTAACCAGGCCATGCAAAAACTACACCAACAGTCCTTCAAGGCCCATATCCTGAAGGAAAAAATTGCTTCTATGGAACAAGAGTTGAAAAAGCCTAAGAACACTTTTTCCTCACCCGAAGACTCTCACAAGAAGAAGAAAAGGGATAAGGAGACACATAGGGGACAGGAACAGTCCCTCTCTCCAGCAAAGCCACCCATGGGACCCTTGACCCGATGACCGTCCTTCTTCTAAGAATGTAAGTGCCGTGACCAAGCCTGTACTCCTGCCTACAGAACAAGGCCTTGGTCCCCCCCCGCCACTGGTTACGGTGGCAGGGGATCCTCGTTCATCAAGGCCGCTGCTGCTCTTAGTCCATTTGCCCCAGGGCTCTAAGGTGGCATATGCAGCTTATAAGCCACGTGTCAGACCCTCCGGCGCCCGGCTGGGTTAGTAAGTCAGGGCTGGGGCCTCTGACTCCTGCATGACCAGGTCGACTAGCCGTGCCCTCTGACAATCGCATGACCTCTTCACGCCCGTCAGGCTCTGACACAGCGCTGCCTGACATCAGCACCATCCAGACTGAAGGACAGGGGTCTTCTCGGGGTTCCCCTTACAGTGATCCCGTCACCTGATCCATGGAGCATCCTCTGCTACTGCCCGCCTGATGAACAACCACCCTTCACCAGGTTTACCCAATGACAGAGTGCCAATAGGCCTTACGGTGGCTCCACCACCTATTGTGATGCCAGATCCTGCCCCTCAATGCCCGCAGAGGTTCCCTTATCTCCACCAGGACCGCCATTGGGCCTTGCCCTGTTGGGTCTTCCTACAAGTATTCCTCCCACAGGATCTCGCCCTTCTGGAATTCCTGCAGGACTGTCAGGCTTCCCTCCGTCAGGCTATCCCCATTGGGGCTGCCATCAGGCTGACCCCCGGCTGGATCCCCTTCTTGCTACCCTCCATCAGGGCCTTCAACATACCCTCCATCAGGCCTATTGCCAGGTTACCCTCACTACGGTCTGACATCAGGCTTTCTGACATCAGTTTATCCTCCATCAGGTTACCCACCATCAGCCCCGACGCCAGATCCTTTTTCGTTGTCCTGTTACTATCCAGGCTACCCTAGTTGTTACCCTTCATCAGGCTACTCACACCATTACCCCCTCCTAGTTTTGGGGGACATGGGCCTGGAACTGGGTTTACTCAACCATCTCCTCCTCCCACTCCACCTGCTCCACAACCTTAGGTGGACTTTAGGGAAATTCTGAAGTCATGGTGGACGGCGACCAAAAGTCGGTCTCCAAACTAGACAGCAGGCATCCTGTCCCTCCAGATGTTGGACATCCAGCTCCTAGCCTAGGCGCCTTCACTAATGCGTACTCATCCTTGATGTCAGGCCATCCGTCAGAACCTCTGAAACCCCTGACATTGAAGTCATCACCAGGAACCAGATCCTCCGCTTACTGAGATGCAGGAGGATGCGGAAGATTCTGACCTGAGTCGGATTCTCAGGCACCAGTTCAGGCCTAAAACCCCATCCCACAGAAACCAGTCCTTAGGGAATCCTCAAAGTCCCTACCAGAAGAGCCCTCCTTTGTAAACCTCTTCAAGCAGATGGCGGAGGCCCAAAGGTGGAAGTCAGAGGCTCTGGACCCAAATAGATGATGGTTGGCAGAGCATCTGGACTTTCCTGATACAAGTCTGGTACTCACTCCACCCTGACTGGAACCCCATGAGAATTTATCCTCAGCTATATGGCAGAGACCTTCCTCTATCCCAGCCATGACAAAAAAGCCTGACCGGGTCTACAAGACACCGAAGGATAAGGACTACCTGAGCATACACCCTAAAGCAGACTAGTTCATCACAGCAGCCCATGATAGATCTGCTAAGCTGAAGTAGCTCAGTACGTCCCCTCCCGACAAGGAATCCAGACAAATGGACCAGTTTGGGAGAAAATGTTATGCCTGTTGTACCCTAGCAATACGTGCTCTGAAGTATGTCTCGCACATGCTAGAGTACCAGAAGACCTTGTTCCGCCAGCTCAAACCTGTCATCGAGGCCTTACTGGACTCCGATTCAGAGTCATCCTTGGCATCCATTTTGAAAATGGCCAAGGTGGCTGGACGTCATTCTTTGCGGGCCATCTACAATGTGGTGGATTCCTCCACTAGAGGTACAGCCACTGCTGTGAGCCATCGCAGGTACTCTTGGCTAAGATATCGGGCCTAGCCCCTGATGTTCAGTCGGCTATCCAGAATGCCCCTTTCAGGGGATCTTTCCTGTTCGGCAGGGATGCCCAAGACATCATAACTGGCCTGCAGATAAAGCCATAGCACTTCGCTTGGTTCATACCATGTATCGGACGAAACAGCAGCAACAAAAGCATCCTTTTTGTTGGTAAAACAGATGCCAGATGAGGAACCAGCAAGCGCCCAAATGCTAGTTTAAGTGTAAGGCTTCCAATTCTTCCACCGGCCCCGAAGTCAAAACCCAAAGAACTGTGGGAGCAGCCCTCCCATACTCTCCCTCCCACTCCTGACTTGGTGACTGCCCCCCCCGTCTGTTGGAGGAACAGGTGGGCAGAAGATTCACAAGGCATCTGGGAGACTAGAGTCCATCACAACAGACTCCTGGTTGCTCAGTTAATAAAGCTTGGTCATATTCTAGAATTTTGAGGAAAACCTCCAGACAGTCCACCGAGGTCTTTTCATTACCCAAGAGTGTATATCCCCCTTCTAAGGGAGGATATCACGGCTCTTCTTCACAAAGAAGCAATAGAGCCCGTGCTGGCAAACCAGACTGGGAAGGGATTCTACTCCCACTTCTTTCCAGTACCCAAAAAGATGGGATTTTTACCCAGTATTGGATTTCAGTAACCTAAACCTCTTCATAGAATACAAGAGGTTTCTGATGCTGACATTGCAAAGCCTTCTGCCTCTCCTATCCAAGTGTCAGGGCAAGGCATACGAGGAGAGGTTGAGGGCACTGAACATGTACTCCCTGGAAGACAGGAGAGAGAGAGAGGGAAGGGACATGATTGGGACATTCAAGTACTTGAGAGGGATAAATAAGGTTAATAAGGAGAGTATATTTAAGCTGAGTGGCAACCATATCACAAGGTGGCACAGTCTTGAGCTGGAGGATGGGAGGTTTAGGAGGGAGGTCAGGAAGCACTTCTTCACAGAGAGGGTGGTGGACACTTGGAATGTGCTGCCAGAAGAGGTCATCTTGTTGAAGACAGTGGGCAGCTTTAAGAGAGCCTGGGATAGGCATAGGGGGAAGGTAAGAATCATGGTAGGGAGGATGGGAGGGTGGGAGGGCAGGGACATTAGCTCAAGCTGTGGACCCTGCAATATGAGCAGACTTGATAGGCCAAATGGCCTTCTTCTGCTGGCTTCTTCGTGATGTTCGTATGTCAATGGCTTTGTGCTCTGGACATTGTAATTGGGTAATAAATCACCCTTCTCAGGTTCTTGTTGAGAACAAAGAACCTCTGTGCATAAACACTGAGGCAGGTTACCCCAAAGGCATTTGGCTGGGAAGCCAAGTTTCAAAGAAAATACAAAATCACATATGCCCCCACAATGCAAAGCATCATGGGCTGCATATGCAAATCACCACAGAATGTTATGCTGGTCCAACTTTAAGCAGATTGCATGGTGCGAAGGCCTCTCACACAGTTTGCAAAGGGTGCTAACAGAAGACATAGACACGTGTTTCGTCCTACCAGGACTCATCAGTATGCCTCGTCTGTTTGACACCCCAGTGGAATGGACCAGCTACCCTTAAGGCAGTGTGCCTTGGATATATTGTGGTGAACCCATTAAAATAAAAGCTATTTAAAGACAAAGAACCTCTGTGCGCAAACACTGAGGCAAAGGGTTACCCAAAGGGCATTTGGCTGGGAAGCCAAGTTTCAGAAAATACAAAATCACATGCCCCACAATGCAAAGCATCATGGGCTGCATATACAAATCACCACAAAATGTTATGCTGGTCCAACTTTAAGCAGAATTGCATGGTGCGAAAGGCCTCTCACACAGTTGCAAAGGGTCCTACCAGGACTCATCAGTATCCTCGTCTGTTTGACACCCCAGTGGAATGGACCAGCTACCCTTAAGGCAGTGTGCCTTGGACATATTGTGGTGAACCCATTAAAATAAAAAGCTATTTAAAGACCAAGAACCTCTGTGCTTAAACACTGAGGGCAAGGGTTACCCCAAAGGGCATTTGGCTGGGAAGCCAAGTTTCAGAAAATACAAATCACACATGCCCCACAATGCAAAGCATCATGGGCTGCATATGCAAATCACCACAGAATGTTATGCTGGTCCAACTTTAAGCAGAATTGCATGGTGCGAGCCTCACACAGTTTGCAAACTTCTCAGGTTCTTGTTGGAACTGCACAAAGGTGAATAAATGACAGACAAGTGGTGTCCAGTGCATAAAGAGATTTATTAGTGGTAAACAAGCAGCCTTACCACCAAAATCACAATGAAAATATCACCAGGGAGAAAACATTTCCAACCTTTCTAGCTTACCTAGCAAAGCAGCAGTTTTGTCTCTTCTCAGAGAAAATTAACAGTGCAAAAGGGTCTTACCCTGATAATTGTCATGACAACTACCAAAAAGATATATAAAAGTCTCATCATTGGATAACAACACATAGCCTGATGTCTTACTAGCCTGGGAAAGCATGCCGATTTTTGCAGAATAACCAGATAAAGGAATAATGAACCTGTATTCAAGCTGTTAGAAAGAGAAAATTGTATAATAAATGCTATTCTTTACTAAGCCACAAGATGGCAGCATTGCCTAATGATAATACAGTGGTCATAAAAGAGATGTCTCCCCAGTGTTACATTAGACAGAAAGCAGTAATGGCAAGATGCATTGTATGCATCACAAAAGTACAGCAGAACTCAGATCCTGATACTTATAAGTGTCTCTGCCTAAGGTTAGTACATATACCTACATCTGTGTTGCTGTCCGTGGGTGGGGTACAATGGGGTGCTGGATCATGGATAACATGCCCCCTTATTTGCCTCAGAAGGGCAACAATGGCGGAAAGCAGTGGAATTGAGGTAAAAGTTGCTTACAAGTCCGATACATGAACTTTGTAAAGGAATTTGAGTTGTTGTCAGTGTTGTCTTAGAGTACGCACAGACAGCAAAGAGAATGCCTGACTGTGAGTAGTTTTAAATCCATGTTGAAAACTTATTTATTTTCTTGGGTGTTCCTAGACTGAATTTTAAAATGTTATATTGTTGTACTTTTGCACATTGTGGCTATACTCTGTACAGCGCCTTGATATTGAGCAGTGCTTATAAATAAAGATTGACTTGACTTGAGACAGCAGTGTTAGTATTACTAGTATATATATATTAAAAATAAAACAGGGTTGTATAGGTGATGGATAATGACAGATTGAAACCTAAATGGAGACAAAAAAATTATGTAGGTTGTAAAAAGCAGATAGTTGAGGTTGCTGTCAAAAATGGGCCTGTTCAGGAGTTGGTACGGGGGTAGTCACAGATGGAGCACAAATAGTGTGTTTGTAAAACATAGTGCAGAACTCAGGGATGTCAACACCACAATGGTGATATGTGAAAAAATCTTAACGTGTGATACCACATAGAACAATATGACATAACAATGTCTGTTGAAGAGTTCATGGAATCCACTTTGAGAGTGGATATGGTAGATGCTACCTGGTGCTGAGGTGTGGCACACCTTGGAGCTTGATGGAAGAATCTGTTAATAATGTCTCATGACAGATAGGTCCTTATAAAACATATATGGCCAGTTTAGAAAGTTCATATAAATAACAGTCCATAAAGTTCATCATTTGCAGAAAAGTGGTAACCCCACAAGGCACATGGGGCTATGCAGATGGTAACTGAGAGATGAAACATCTTAGCAAGAAAGTCAGTGTTCATGTTGCTGTCTGCTGAATGGCTGGATCGGCGAAGGCCTTGGCAGGGGTGCATTAGATTGAGCATTGAGTCCTTTAATGAAATATTCACAAACACTGGCGTAAGCGTTTGTATTGTAGTAGTTGATCACACCCTGGCACAAAAGATTAACAGTTAATAAGTGACAAGTGTATAAAGAACAATCAGTTTATATATGGTGACAGCCAGGCTTGGAAAGAGCAGCAGTGAAGAAAATGGATGTGTCTTGCTTGAAGATCAGTTGAAGAAGAATCTTCTTTCTAAAGTCAGGGGATTGCCTGCACCCCAGGCTTAGCTTAATAGTAAGCAGAAACAATAGGCTTGATTGTAGAATCTGAATTGGTTGGACCTTTTTCAGTTGATTTAAAGTTCTACAAATAGGTGTAATTTTGCTGAAAACATTACACTTCGCTCTCGAGGTTTACACAGTCGCCCTGGCAACCTCTCAGCTGTTAAAATTGACCGGTTGCCGATAAAGGGACCATACATTATTTTTTATAGTGTATGGTCCCACCTAAAAAGGCTGCTTACTTTTCATTACTAGTCACCGCTTGTGACCGTTCAGTCCTTCTAACGCTGCTGTTCATGCGTCGGTTCCCCACGAAAAAAAGCACGCACATGCGCAGACCAATCGCTGTTGTTAACCTATCGATGTGATGTAGCATCGATAGGTTAACAACATATCTACGTCACATCAATAGGTTAACAACCTTAGGAAATTATGATTTCCTAAGGTTAACAGCGTTCTACCATACATTATAAAGGAATAATGCATGGCAGAGTGTGTGTCGTGCTGGGATAATGCCACTCCTGGAGTGGTTGGACATGAGGCCACAGTCCGAGTACGTCCAATGCCCCAGGCGTGGTGGTATTCCAGCATGCCACACAACCTGGAGTGCATTATTCCTATTATACAATGTCTTGTTGTTATATATAGAATAAAAAAATAATTTTAAAGAATGTTTTTATTAGTGTGGAAAAATATTTTTGTTTCTTAAGAGGAGATGCAAAAAATGAAACGTAGTTCCAAACAAGCAGTCAAGAGATTCACAGTGAGGCTGAGACTAGACCTGTGGTGTTATGCTGGGTTAACGCAATGGGTCCAGCCCCAGACTGACCAATCACAGTCCAAGATTCTTTCTTGCCATTGTATAATATCCAGTTTCATGTAGTAGTCCTTATATGGAGCCAGCCAGGCACAAGTATGGTAATGACATTGAAGCTGTGGCAGCAATTTTCTTTTCAGGAAAAGATAAATGTTTTTGCAGCTTAGATGAAAGTCTTGCTGCTGTTGTACATGGAGATGTTATGTGTGCCACCATGAAAACCTGCAAACTTGTAAAGTGTATTAGAAACTGAGTTAAGAACACGTGAATAACAATCTTTTATACCAATGACCTTTTTTTTTTTTGTAAAGAGTGGTGTGACACAGCCTAAATTTCTGACAATTATGGAAAGAGAAAATTAAAAAAAGGGGCATCGACCACACACCAGGGGGTGCAGGTCCAATAATACCATTTGACCATCTGTGAATCCATGACAATGTCATGTTTACACCCTGCTTTCAGATTGCAGAAGAGGCTATGACAGTGATTAACATGTTTTCCCTGTCTGTGTGTTGCTGGCAGACCTGAGGCCTGTGTTATAAAATCTTGTAATGTTATCACACTTCAAACATATAACTTATGGCAATATGCCCGTTACACTATGTAATGGGACAAATATATTGTTGGCCTCTACCAACCGATAATAGTGCCTGTTGCACCTGTGACAAGTGAAAGGATCTACCTTACTTTAAATTGTATAGTGCATCAAGGCTTATAACTGCCATCTCTTCTGTTCCTCTCAGGCTGATCGGAGCCCACTGGGCTGGTACCACTGATGCGGTCCCCTCCACAAGCAACCCGCCTGCCTAGGACAGGCTGAGAAGGCACCTGCTGCCCACGCTCCTCCTTGGCCCATAAGGCTGATTGGAGCCCACTGGGCTGGTACCACTGACGTGGTCCCCTTCACAAGCAACCTGCCTGCCTAGGACAGGCTGAGAAGGTGCCTGCTCCCCATGCTCCTCCTTGGCCCATAAGGCTGATCAGAGCCCACTGGGCTTTTACCGCTGACGCGGTCCCCTCCTCAAGCAACTCGCCTGCCTAGGACAGGCCGAGAAGGCACCTGCTGCCCACGCTCCTCCTTGGCCCATAAGGTAACATCTGGTCCTGGACCCTGAACAAGGGAAAGAGGATTTTTGAGTCTTCCTCCCAGTGGGAACTGAAAAGTTCCAGACGGCCCGGAGCACTGACATTGGTTTCCTGCCCTATGCTGAAGCGAGTGCTGAAATCATTGAAGTAGGGCATAAGACTGCTGAGAAACATTGACCTTTGGTGTTTCTTCCTTTTAGCAGCTGTGTAGAGAAGTTCTGATCTTTCTGCATGCCAATTCACTCAGTTGCACACTTCTGTGAGCAGTTCAGTGCAGAGCAGCATTTGCATTACCTGCACCTGGCCTGTCAGTGATTTGTTGTTTTTTTTTTTTTTTAAGTGTCTACTTTTCCATTTGCAAATTATACTGTAAAGCTACTAGAGGGCAACAACACATGTAGGTTGCAATCCTCTACCCACTAGTCTCCCCTAACACTTCTAGTCCTGGGTCATTCATACCTAAAGTAAATAATCAATGTCCTAAAATTCAGTGGTGTGATCTGAATCTGTAAGCCTGTACAAAGCCTCTACTATCCTACCCAGAATGATTTTCATCTCCCTCCTATTCACACCCTTCCTGGTTCTTACCCTTATCCCAGTCTCCCCCTGTACACCTATTTCCACTTCTCTCTCCCCTTCCCTTCCAGATAACTCCTTCATTCTGTCAATCACCCCTACAGCCCCCCTTGTAAGCAGACCCCACTTTCCTCTACTACACTCCAGCATCTCTGTTTTCCCTTCCTAGTCACTTTGCCTTTCTTCATTTCCTTATCTCCTTCTCTCCCCTCCTTCCCTCTTCCCCTCCCTCACGTATTTCCTACTCTAATTACAAAAGTCGTAAACTTCACTATTTCATCCTTGCCCTCTTCCTTCTTTCATCAGGGAACATCCACCCCAACCCTGGCCCTATTTCTTCTCCTACCCAGGCTCCTTACCCAAATAACATGTCTCCAAACCCCGCTCCCACTACAACCTTCCTAACGGGTTGAAGCTCCTCCACCTGAACATCTGCAGCCTGCTATCTAAAATTGACCTCCTACAAACTCTTATAATTTCACACACCCTGATATCCTAATTATTACCGAGACATGGCTCAAAAGCAACCCTGACAGTGCCATTGCTATCCCGGGTATTCCATCTCCAGACAAGATTGATGGGGTCGTGGAGGGGAAGTGGCCATGTATATCCTGTCCTCTCTGCAATTTACTACCACCCTATCTACATCCATCCCAGCTACCTATGAAGCCCTTGTCACCTGCATTACCTTCCTTCCTTTCTCAATCCCAGTCTTTGCGACTGGCATCTATTACTGCCCAAGCATTCAACCCTTAGTCATGACTGAACTCTTTGCCAATATCACCTCCTCTCGCAATCTGGTAAACTTTTCATAATGGTGACATAAATCTAAATTTGCTGTCTTCCAAGTTAAACAAGCTATGCAATGATGTCGCTGTTCTATACCTCACTCAACCTATACTTGAGCCACACACCTAATCCCAAAACACAAAACCACACCTTGCTTGACTGGGCACTCACAACCCACCACACTGCATCAATAAATCTGGTCTCCTCCCGATGCCATTAGTGACCACAGCCCCATTTTCATTGTTCGTAAGGTTCATCACCCCAAACCACCCCTAAAATCATACAGATCTGATCCCTTAAATCCTAGACCTTACCCCAGTCAGCTCTGCATCGCTTCCACCAACTGGGCCCCTTCTCCCTGCCATTTCTGTTGACCAAGCATTGACTATTTACGGACCAATTCATTCCACCTGGAATGCCTTTGCTCCTTTCAGATGGACCAGAGTCCGTGAGGCTTCACCTCCCTGTATCACCCCAAACTCCTGGCCTGCTTCAAGGAGCATGATCAGGCCTGGAGAAGACACAAATCTACTAAACATTCAAATAACTCACGGCAAGTACAGAATACTACACAATTCATGTACTAAAGCTACTAGACTGGCTAAGTCTGATTATTTCAACTCTCTCATTCTGACTAACACCAACTCTCCATCTAAATTCTGGAGGGTAGTTCATGCCTATTCTCTCCCCCAGTTCTCAAAATAAATAACTCCCTAGTTTCTGACCCTGGCTCCATGTGTAATTTATGCCTGCTACTTCTGCACCACGTCACTTCTAAATTCCCTCTCCCTTTGCCACCTACTAACTGCAGCCTTTCACCTCAGCCAGTGCCTACCCCTTCCCATTTTCCTTTTCTATCTCCCCTGATGAAGCTCTTAATGCTGTCCTATCCCTTGACCTCTCTAAAGGCTCCTCACCAGATGAGCTGGATCCTAAACTTCTCTACCTTTCTGCTCCTGCAATTGCTTATCCTATCTCCCTAATCCTTAACCTGTCCTTTATTTCTGCCCAAGTACCCTCATCCTGGAAACACGCTGTAGTCCTTCCTCTCCCCAAGGGTGGTGACACATCCACTCCTGGCAACTATCACCCCATTTCCCTCCTTCCTACCCTTGCTAAACTTCAAGAGCATTTAGTTCTCTCTCAACTATCACCCTTCCTCTCTGATTCCTCCTTCTTCACCCCCTTCCAATCTGGTTTTTGGAAGAACCACTCACAACCACTTCCCTCCTCAGGCTTAGTGACTCCATCCTTTCAGGGATGGACGATGGCCTGATCACCTCGGCCATCTTTGTCGACCTAGCCAAAGCTTTCGACACTGTTTCACATCCCCTGCTTCTTGATTCACTCTTCTCAGCTGGCCTTGCTCCATTAGCCACCAACTGGTTTAAATCCTACCTCATTGGCAGGACCCAGTCGATGAGAATCCTTGATTCCATCTCCCCTCCACTCCCCATCAACACTGGTGTCCCTCAGGGCTCAGTGCTTGGTCATCTACTCTTCTCTGTTTTCCTTAATGATCTTCCCAGCCTGCGCATCCTCTTCTATCCACATGTACGCTGATGATACTGTTTTGTAAGTTCCGGCAAAACCCTGCTGCTGTGCAAACCAGCTTACAGCATGACTTCAACCAAGTTCAGCTCTGGTTTACTTCTCACCATTTTTTCTAAATGCCAAGAAGACAGTCTCAATGACCTTTGGCACCAGGCAGAGACTCTCTAAGCTCCTGTCCTACCCACCTTCCACACTCTTGTAGGACCATCTTGGAGGACACCTTCTCATTTCAATATCTGGGAGTTTGGCTGGACCAGCACCTCAATTTCTCTGTGCATATCGATGCTATCCTGAAGAAACTGCGCCCCAAGCTTGTGTAGCAGAGAATTCAACACGGCGTGTTGTCATGTTTTTCTTTTTGGGAGGTGGGAGGCGGAATAATTTCTTTCTTGTGGCAACTGCTGGTATGGCTGACTGGGTCTTTATCCGCGAGACTTCTGCTGGGATTTACTCATGAATAAGAGACTCAGCCAGCCAATCAGCTTTACAGATTTAAAAGCGCCATTGTATAACCACTTCATCTTCCACTTCTTGAACGTATATTAAAATATCATCCACCCAGTTTGTCCAATGCCGTCCTCCTGACGGTCGCAACCATGTTATTTCAAAAATTCGGACAACTGTGCCATCACCTTGCTTGTTCAAATGTTCAACCAGTGTGACTCTGCTCCAAAAGAAATCTAGCCTAGTGTTTAGAAGTATCCTCACTCCTTGTCTCTGCAGCCTATCTTAACCTAAATGTATCCCACCCCCTCTCGTACCCAGAAACATGCCTCAGCTCAGTGTGCTTTTCCCAGCTACAACATTTTAAATGAATAGATGCATTTCAAGACCGCTACCACAACATGATGCACTTGGCCAAAACGTTCTGGTCACAAAGGATCAAAATGCTGTAAGGTTTCAGACTTCCACATTAAAACAAAGCTGGAGTGGGTTACCAGAATGGCAAGATACATTTCTAAAAAGCTGGTTGCAGTAGCCAAAATAAAGTTTTGCAGTCACTGTCTAGCCATCGGGACTACTGGCTTTAGAAAATACACAGATCTCTGTAGTTTTTCCACTAGCCCAACTGGTGTACCTACTGGAATGTCGCCTCCTTCAAACACATGCCTGACTTTTACTGGGCAGATGAAAATCTACCAGCATCTGCATGGCAGACTGATGCATATTTCAGAATGTGGTTCCCATAACTACATGATGCTTTTCTGTGGTGCTAGCTACCATGCAGGAGGTTTTTCTAGAGTGCCCGTTATCATGCATGATCCTTTTCTAGAATATTCCTAACCTTTATTTGAGATTTCTCTAGAGTGTCAGTTTTCATGACAATATGTTTTACAGAATTTCTTACCACACTTACATATCAGACCTCATCTAGAGCACAGTGTTCAGTTTTGGAGGCCGCACCTTCGCAAGGACGTAGAGAGGGTGGAGGCAGTCCGGAAAAGGGCAACCAAGACGGTGCAGGGCTTGTAACAAAAGCACACAAGGACAGATTAAAAGACCTCCATATGTATACACTTGAAGAGAGGAGGGAAAGGGGGGATATGACAGAGACCTTCAAGTATCTTAAAGGCTTAAACAAAGTTCAGGTGGGTGACATATTCCAGTACAAGGGTTGTACAAGGACAATGGGACACAATACAAGATTAAGCGCATGAGCGCTGGGATAGAGGAAATGAAAGTTCTTCTTCAAGGAAAGGGTGGTAGATGCTTGGAACAGTCTACCCAGGAAGTGGTGGGTGCTAACACAGTGGGGGATTCAAACATGCATGGGATAGACATAAGGAAACCCCTGACGAGGGGAAGAGGGGCAAAAGCCAATGACCAAGTAGGCTCGGCAGTCACTGATGCAGGCAGGGAATATGGGCAGACTGGACGGGCCGAGCAGTCCTCATCTGCCGTCAACTACTATGTAAAAATGATGCAGAGTGCTGCTCAACATAATGTACAGTTAGTCAACACAACCACAGGATGCTTTTCTAGAAGTAGTGTTTCTCAAACGAGGCCACCCTGGGTGCATGCTTCCACCAGTACAACTGCCTGTAGCCACAGATAACGGAATGGGCAACTTTTAACTTTTAAATAAACCCAGGAAATACATTAAGGGAAACTATATCAGGGAGAGGACTTATAGTATACTGTGTAAAAACGAACGTGTTGTATCAGGTGGACCTGGTGTATAACAGGGGGTTTTGGGTTAATAAATAAGGAATAAAGCCACCAATAAGTTCTATTGGTCACACTCGGAGGGCATTCTGACACCATCAGGATTTGAACTTTGAGAACCACTGTTCTAGAGTGATGCTTGCCATAACTGCAGGGTGCTAGTCTTGATTTCCATAACTTCAGGGTGTATTTCTAGAGTGAGTCTTGCCATAACTACAGGATGCATTTTAACTGCTACTTGCCAGAACTACCGTATTCATTTGCCATAACTAGAGAATGCATTTCTAGAGTGCTTCTTGCCATCATTACAGGATGCATCATTTCTAGAGGGTTCCTTGCCAGTCCCCGACTTCTTGCAAAGCAATTTGGGATAAAATGTGCATGAAAAGTTCTATGTAAATGTTTATTATTCTTCTTCTGAAGTCTTGGTTGCTGTTTGACCATGAAACAAGATACTCTACTACTGAGGGTTAAGGCACTGGATGCCACACATCGTGCCACACCGGCAACCCGGAAACAGGAATGAGCCCGGGTTCTCGGGGGTCGGTCGGTGAGGGAGAGGATCGAGCATCTGACAGGCTGCTCTCCTCTCCCTGGGGCGGTCGGTGAGGGCTCAGGACTCGCACCACTCTGTAGCGGCCCCCGATGGGAATCAGGGACATTACAGGTGCGGTGCATCTAAGTGGTGGAGTACGGCAGACGTTGGCACCTTGTGCCTAGACATCACTGCACATCCGTACTCCAGATAGGAGGAAAATGGCAGTCGGTCGTGGCAGCTTGATGGCTGTGCCTCCACGCCCGCAGAGGAACTGCGCTCCGGTATTAGCTCCAGACCTGATGGGGAGGTAGGGCCCCCCCACCACGGGTACTGCATGCTAGCCTGAGTACTCGTGAGCCTGACAGGGGTTCGCACAGGCGCAGGAGGACGGCGGCCGGACGATTGCAGACAGAGCTGCAGGAGCAGAAAGAGAAATAGAAAAAATAAAGTGTCTCAAGTCCAAGTGGACTAGTGAGGGATAGCTCTGAGGTCAGGTCGGACCTAACAAGTGTTTGCCTGCTCCCAGAGTCCAAGAGACCTTGTACCACTGGTCCACAGGTGCAAGAGCACAACTACTGCTTGTGACACCGACGACTCTGGCTCAGCAATGACCCTGAAGTGGACAGCAGGGTGGGGCGAGGTGAACCGAGTGCCCTATGGACGTATGCCTCCGGTGCCATGCCATCCCCTGGGTGACCATGGGTGGCAGCCGAACACTGGAGTCAGGAGAAGGTGGGCTGCCATTGGCGCCCGGCATGCCACTGACGTCATGGGGTGTGGAATGCAACTCTAAGCGATAACCCCAAACTGCAGGGATGAATCCTCCTCTCCTCACTGGCCCCACATAGCTTGCCGTTCTCTCAGACTAGAAACCCTGCCTCAGGTTTTCCCAGGTTAAGTGGGGAGGTCGGCCTGAGGCCCCACCGGGGGAGTATGCCATAGAGGGCACTGCAGTCTGTGGAGTCACCGGGACAGTACAATGGCAGGACCAGAGGGGACACTAGGAGCTGACTGCAGTGGATTGGGTGATGGAGGACGAAAAAGTACACCAAGTATTTAAAAAAAAAAAAAAAAACTTGCACCACCATCCTTTCATAGTAACACAACACAGTAACATAGTATTTGATGGCAGCTAAGGTTGCTAGGCCCACCCAGTCAGCCCGTATTCCCTACCTGCATCAGTGGTCACTGATCCTACTTGGTCATTGGCTTTAGCCTTTCCTACTCACATCTAGGGTTCCACTGTGCCTGTCCCATGCATGTCTAAATCCCTCCCCCCATTGTGCTAGCTCCCAGTACTTCTCTGGGTAGGCTATTACATGCATCGACCACCCTTTCTGTGAAGAAAAACTTCCTTACGTTCCCCTTTATCCTGCCTCCCTCCAATCTCATATCATGCCCCCCTCCTCCTTGTACACCTCCTATACTGAAAAGATGTCGCCTACTTGCACTTTGTTTATGCCCTTAAGATATTTGAAAGTTTCTATTATATCTCCCCGTTCCCAACTCTCTTCCAGTGTATACATACTGAGGACTTTAAAGCTCTCCGTGTATGTCTCCTGGTGCAAGCCCTGCACCATCTTTGCTGCCCTTCTCTGAACTGTCTCCGCCTTGTCTATGTCCTTACAAAGATGCGACCCCCAGAACTGTACACTGTACTCCAGATGAGGCCTCACCAGCATTTTGTACAGTGACATCACCACCTCCCTTCTTCTGCTAGCGATACCCCTTCCTATGCACCCCAACATGCTACTGGCCCTCCCCACTACCTTGGTTCACTGTTTGGACACATTAAGGTCATCTGAGGTGATTATCCCTAAATCCCTTTCTTCCCTGGTAACCGTCAGCAATTCCCTCATCCTGTAACTCTCCACAGAGTTCCCCCCGACTCTAGTTCCCTCTGGTCGCCACTACCCGGGGCCCCTACAGCTGGACTGCCGTGTCCCATCTGCAGAGACCCTCCCTACCAGTGGACCTACTCCCTCGATCCACCCGCAACACCCCATCAGGGGACCACCCAGTCATAATCCCCTGGGGCGGGGCCACCTACAGCTCCTTGACGCTTACCTTCTAAATCAGGCCCCTAGGCAAAGGTGAAGCTTGGCAGGTCCCCGGAGGGCAGGATCCGGTGTTGGACATGGAGGCAGCCAACATCTACCTCCCAGGTGGCGGAGTTTCTCCTTGTTTCTCCCTGGGATGCGAATATGCAAGGACGTCCAGCGCTATCGGGCGCACTCCTGCACCACTCCCCGCGGACGTCTGCAGTTGCCCCCACCCTTTCCATGGTGGCCCCTGCTGTAGCACATACAGTCTCCACTGGGAGTCGCTGATAGCAGGGATGCCACAACCCAGCCTCCGAGAGAGGAAAGCAGTCCTCCAGACGCTCGATCCTCTCTCCCCCAGCCAATCCCTGGTGACCAGCGCTCATTCCCAACCCAGGTCACCGGCATGGTACGCGGTGTGGCGTCCAGTGACTCAACCCTCAGTGCCACTGGGCCAGCTCTTCTCCACAGGGTTTCTGCACCCCAGGTGCATGATTTTGTACTTCTTCACATTAAATCTTAATTGCCACACATTGGATCAGTTTTCCAGCTTTCCTAGGTCCCTTCTCATTTTCTCGACCCCACTCCCTCCAAGTGTCTACCCTGTTGCAGATCTTGGTGTCCTCTGCAAATAGGCGAACCTTCCACTCCAGCCCTTCAGCAATGTCACTAATGTAGACATTAAAAAAAGACTGTCCCTAGGACTGATCCTTGAGGCACCCCACTGGTCAACCCCTTTCCTCGGATTGGATCTCATTAACCACCACGCTCTGCTTTATGTCCCCCAACCAATTTCTAACCCAGTTCTCCACTTGGTAGCCTGCCCCCAGGCTACCAAACTTGATAACCAGTCTTCTGTGGGGAACGGTGTCAAAGGCCTTGCTGAAAAATCGAGGTAGGCAATATCCACCGCCCCCCCGATCCACCTCCTTTGTCACTCAGTAAAAACAGTCTATCAGATTTGTCTGACACGATCTTCCTGCTGTGAGTCCATGCTGCCTTAGATCCTGTGCTCCACTGGATTCCAAGTGTTCCACAATCCTTTCCTTAAGCAGCACCTCCATAATCTTGCCCACTACTGAGGTGAGGCTCACCGGCCTATAGTTTCCTGCTCCCTCCCTGTTTCCACTCTTGTGAAAAGGGACTACATGTGCTCTCTTCCAGTCCTCTGGAACCGCTCCTGTATTGAGTGACTCACTAAACAGGGCTGCCGGAACCATCCTTCAATGGCAACAGACTGTTTCCACAGTTAGCTAAGGCCAGGTTAGAGTTCACATTTTCAGTCTTGGGGAATTTCCACTCAATGTGTCCATTCTCTTCACAGTTATGGCAAATTTCATCAGGTCTGGGCCCTGGCTGTCTAGTTCTCCCCTCCTGTCAGTCACATCTTTTCAAAGGAATAAACTGGGCAGATCTTACTGGCTTGGTGTCTCTGCTCCCTCCTGGGTGTTGTTCCGAATGCTAGTCAGTAGTCTTCCACAAGCTGGACAGCTCTCTCACTAGGAGTTGGTTGATGCACTAGGACCCATGACTTGCTCATCTTTATTTTTATTTTATTTATTTTTATCTATTTAGGGATTCGGATCATACCTTCAGGAAGGATGTTGATAAACTGTTCCAAGACAATCACGTCTGTCACCCACTGCATCGTTTCTTCCTCTGGTTCCATCACTCTGTAATAAAACTCCTCCAATTGGGCAAATAGCTCCTGGGGTAGGTCTCTAGGCATGATCTGTAATTTCTCAACTGCTGCCAATAGATCTCCCCATACATACAATATTTGGCCAGAAAATTGCCTTCACCTGGTCATAGCCTTTTGTGAGATGGGAATCCATATGGCAATAGGAGAGTTGGGTCCTGCTGGTTAAGTAGGGGGTGCTAAGCAGACCACCCACTGTTGCCGTGGCCTCCTAAAGGCTTCTGCTACCCTCTCGAAGCTGGTTAAATATGCCTCAATGGCGTCATCCTGTCCTAACTTAGTCCTTTTCACATCTCAGAGCGCCACAGTTTCTGTATCGCCAGTACAGAGATTTGGACTAGGGACAGTCCTTTCTTGGAGGGCCTGGAACATCGCTCTCCACTTTTCATCCATCTTATTCAGCTCTTTCTCTCCTTTTTCGGCCTTGGCCTGTTGTATGGATAGTCATTTAACAAATTCTGTCAAGTCTTTAGGGTCCTAACCACCCTCTTCCTCAGACCATGGTTCTGCTACAACACCCTATATGTCTCTTTTCTGGAAAATCTTGGGCTTACCATCAGGGTCAGTCTGTTCTCTTGATGACATGGCTCTGGTCAGGGCACCTTTTGGTATAGATGGCCACCTCCTTCCTTGGTCCCACTCGGACCCAGGCATGCACTAAATTCTTCTTCTGGTCTGGGTACTTGATCAGCACCTTTCCCCACTAATCCCACTGCTAACACCACATGTGAGGAGTCGTGGGTGAAGACTGTGAGGACAGAGGCTCAGATGACAACAGTGGTTCCCAAAATACTACTTTATTAACAAAAAAAAAAAAAAACTAAAATACAATATCTATAATGCAGTGGGAACTTTGCTTGAAGTGACAAGAACCACCACAATGCTAGGCAGAAACAGCAGAGACCAACAAAACTCCTACACAGTCACTGGCGCAAGAAAAAAAACCAAAAAACTCACTCATTCTCTGCTTTAGCTTTGCATTTATACACCTTGCTTACACTTGATAGGTCAGTGGGCCTATTTTTTATTTACAATATTTACACTGGATGCAGCCACAAAACAAGACAATAAAGAGCACATATAACGACGTGCAAGTTGTTGCATTCTAGTAACTTTTCTATGAAGGAAACAAAAATGCTGTAATTGATAATTCTGCCTTAACCCGTCCTGGAAAACCTCACTCCTCCTTATCTAGCAAGGTATAATTAAGATCCAGACAGGGCCGGTCCAATACTGAAACACAGGGGAACAACATACAGGCTGGAGTTTGGCATTCAGGAGTTATCAATCCCAAGCTCTCTGCTGGAACTCAGGCAAAGTTATTTAACATTCAGCCCTTTCTAACTAACAGCATACGTGACATCTCTGTTTTAGTTTAAAGGAAAACTCTATGTTAGAATCAGAAAAAGATATGTAGTAGTCTTTTTTCTGTGTTCTAACCAGTTCCCAGCATTTTCTTTTCCTCTGGCTGTGAGAGATGTTTTTTCTAAACTTTCCCTGTTTTATTGCCCTTGGAGGTCGCCATTCTGGTTTCTTTTATGGCCGCTAGTCTTCCCAGAGTGCCCTTTGGTGTGATGTCTAATTGCCCCTGCAGTAAGCCAGTGTCTTGTTACAGGGTCTGTCACAGCTCAGCCACAGATAAAATATTTCTTCCAGAGAAGACAAACTGCTAGATTTTGGGTGAGTGTAATCATTATTTTTTGATATCAGTACCTTGTCCTGCTATGCTCTGCTGTGTGTGTGTGTGTGTGTGTGTGTGAATCATGTCACTGTTTACTCTATTCCTCTCAGTCACTTTCAGTTTTTGCACCAGTACTAAGTAGCAAAAATTGAACATCACCCTATAGGTTGTAACATAGCAGGACAAGGTACTAATATCAAAAAATAATAACGATTACACTCACCCAAAATGTAGCAATGTGACTTCTTCTCTTAAAGAAGTATTATCTTTGTGGCTGAGCTGCGACAGACCCTGCTAAATCTAGGTGCATAGTTACATCACTGTCACATGAACCAGGGTGCATCATAGGAGAAAGAAAGCCAATAAACCTATTTGTGATGGAGATCCCCAGGGGTCGTAAAACTACCATACAGCTAGCAGGCTAATTTAGGAAAAACTCCTAATAGCAGGCAGAGGGAAGGACACACTAGGACTTAACATACATATCAAAACACTCTACATAACATATGTTTTTGCACATTCTCGGTGGACTTCTCCTTTAAACACTATCAGCTGTGAGGGAGCCAAAAAATATTCCCTCTGTGGTGTTTAAACTGTGCTAGTAAGCCCTGCAGTGGAAAAAAAAAAAACACGTCAACAAAAAAGCTTTTTTTTTTCCTTTTAATTTAAATGCACTGTTGAGCAATACAAGGGGAAACAGGATAACTCAGGCAGGCAGGTGGCATGTAGAGCACAGCAGAAACTGACCGCAATCTTCAAGGAAACAAAAAACAAAGATAGAAAGTACAACGCATTTCTAAACGTTAGCTGCAGAATGCAACTGGAGGAATGCTTGTAAAAAAAATGCTGCCTCACACCAGCTACTGACAAAGTACAAAGAAAAATTTTAGCAGTAGGAGCAGGCCACCAGGGTTCAAGTTTTTAGAGACATGCATCTTGCTTGCCAACACGTCTCTATATTCAGTTTTTTTGTCATAGCCCTGCAGTGAAAGAACAGCAAGAGGAATAAGGTTAGGGTGCGGAAAACTTTGGGGCTCACCTAATGAATGGGTCAGACAACACTCATTATTTTTAGCCGGACAGGTAAAACACCTATTCCACTGCAGTATGAGAAATATATATTTTTTTAAACTTGAATTCTTATTTAAGTTACAGGTACATATTTAAATGCATCATCAGGCAATATATTAACGGGCCAAAATAATGCAGAATAACCATTAAATATAATTCGTTATCTCCACCTCAAAACAATATGAAATCAGCCCTGGTGTTTTCCTTCAACTAGCAAAGGAGTAGCCAAAATAAATGAATACTAGTTATAGGCATGACTTAAAGGGAAACATCCACGTCCCGTCGGGCCCCGCCTCCGTGTGAAGTGGGGCCCAATTAGCAGATGCATTTGTAGTAGTACATTTTCAACTTACTGTTTGTTGATTTATTTAAAATATTATCCGACTGATCCTGTGCCCTCCCTGCCGGCATTTTAAGAGTAAGAGCCCTCCCCAGTGTGCCCACAAGCACTGCGGCTGTCCCAGTGATGACGTGCCCTGCGGGGAGCAGCCAGAGTCATCCATAGGCTTAATACAGGCCGGGAGATCAGAGGGCTGTGGGTTCAGTTCCCACATCTGGCACTTGGGTTAATATCCCAGTACTGACACTGTAGTGCAGCATGAGAGGGGTGCTGTACTTCTGAGGTGCCATCTTTCGGATGAGACGTTAAACCGAAGTCCCATCTGCCTGGATTGGTGGTAGTTCAGGTGGATGTTAAAGATCCCATGGCACTTATCGAAAAGAGTAGGGGAATTTCCCCAGTGTCCTGGCCAAATTTCCCTCATTCACTAAAAATACCACCAACAGCTTAATCTGGTTCAAGGTCAGTTGGCATTCATCTGTATCCCCCTCCCCCGGGTCGTGCCTGAAAATAGGCAGGATTTGTCTAGTGCACTTACCCGGTCAACAAAGACGAAATAAATAAATATGGCTCCATTTTAAAATAGCTCCGGTTTGGAGCCTTGGTGTTCCCATGTGATACCTATACCAGGTATGGGCTTACAGGTACCCTGCCAGTTGTTACCTGGTCTCTGTGTAGCACGGACATGCAGGGACTCCAAACCGGAGCTATTTGAAGATATGGTAATACTGGGAGTCTGTGCATGTCTGTACTACAACGAACTCAAACTCAACCCCCAATCAAAGAGGTCTCTGGGGATGCAATTCGGCTTAAAGTTGGACCAGCATAACATTCTGTGGTGATTTGCATATGCAGCCCATGATGCTTTGCATTGTGTGGGCATGTGTGATTTTGTATTTTCTTGAAACTTGGCTTCCCAGCCAAATGCCCTTTGGGGTAACCCTTGCCTCAGTGTTTGCGCACAGAGGTTCTTTGTCTTTTAAATAGTTTTTTTATTTTAATGGGTTCACCACAACATATCCAAGGCACACTGCCTTAGGGTAGCTGGTCCATTCCACTGGGATGTCAAACAGGCGCTGACATACTGATGAGTCCTAGTAGGACGAAACACATGTCTGTGTTTTCTGTTAGCAACCTTTGCAAACTGTGTGAGAGGCCTTTCGGCACCATGCAATTCTGCTTAAAGTTGTACCAGCATAACATTCTGTGGTGATTTGCATATGTAGCCCATGATGCTTTGCATTGTGTGGGCATGTGTGATTTTGTATTCTCTGGGGATGTAATGTAGAACAATAACTCACTGGCATAGTATGCTAGTTTGTGAGTAGTACCTTCTCTAGAGTACCATCTGAACTGCATGAGCTGCCATATAGTGAACTATAGGCTCAGCATACAATGCAACAAGGCAGGGGGAAGGGGGCAGCCCTGATGTGTGCCACGCATAAAGGGAAAACGGGGAGAATGAGATCCATTAAGTATAACCGATGCCACCAGGCAATCATAAATGCCCGCTATATTATCCAAAAGGTTTGAGGGAAACCAAACTTCGACAGGGCCGCCCGGGAAAATGTCCAGGATACCCGTCGAAGGCTTTCTGGGCATCCAGGCTTAAAATCATCAATGGGATTTTATGTAGATGGGCCATGATTTATAATGTATAGCGTGCACTTTATATTATCTGTTGTCCATTGGGATTTTATAAAGCCCGATTGATCTGGGTGTATTAATGACAGCAGAAGATTATCCCTTTCCTTGTTTTTATTAGGTTAACATCTGACTGTGTCACCAGGGACCCGCCCCAGTGAATCACCTTGCCATGACCATACTCTACACACAGGTCTCCCTTTGGCTGTCATTCTCAGCCATACCAGGTTTTGTTAGCAGCTTCTTCCCCTCAGTTCTTTTACAGTTAGCTGCCTCTCGGGGTGTGCTCCCTAAACCCAGTGAGGCCTCCCACATTCCACCCTAGAATAGATTAACAGAGAAAACAAAGGCAAGGGAAACAGTTTTACAGTAAAATAGTAGAAAGGAAAAAAGAAAGAAAGAAAGAAAGAAAATGCCTGGGGGGGGCTGCACATACCCATTTTTTTCACCCCTTCCTTGCACATTTAGCTGTATCTTACTTAACATGCCCTCACATTCCCCCCTTTAACAGGGAACCATCCGGGGGGTTCCAAAATCTGAAGCCCTGCACAGGGCAAGGGGGTGATCACCCACCCTCACCAGAGATTCCGCCCCAGGGACCCTAATAATGGAGTTAGTTTGTACTATCAAACTCCATAGTACAGCTAAACACACTCCATACTTGTTCCAGTCCCTGGGGACTACATTTTTATTAGACAGTATACCACCCTAACCAAAAACACTTGTCATTTTTTTTTTTTTTTTTTTATTTAAATCTAGGATTACAAGTACCTTTGAGCCAAGACTCTTTTACAAAGGTTCCATGTCGGATGAGGCACAATTCAAACAAGACATTGAATAACAGTATAACACTGGGTTACAGGCAGTTACATACAGTTTTATACATTCAATACCATGGCAAAAATGCCAGGAGGCGGTCTGGTAACAGGGTTATCACGATATGGAAGAGACACACACTAGTGAGGTGCGGCCACAGGCACTTGTCAAATATCAATTAAAGTGCTACAAGGGGGTAGGGAAGGTGGGTGGGAGGAGGGGAGGATGAGTGGGTGTATGGGAGAGGGAGTTGAGGGGGAGAGGGTTAAGTGGTAGGTGGAAAGAGCAAAGAGGAGAGGGGAGAACAATTAGGAAGGACAGTCACAGGAGCTAGATGCAGACAGGATGTGACGAAGACTGGATTTGAATGGACCAAGCTCTGGCATTGAGACGATGTCAATGTTGAGAACATTGAACCAGCTGGGAGCGCTGTGCGCAAAGGATCTTTGCCTCTGTGTGGTGCAGAAACACGGGATATGCAGTAGTTGGGATTCAGAGCCCCTGGCAATGCGAGTAGTCTGCGCTGGGCAGAGGAGAGCTTGGACACCTGGGGGAGCAAGGCCTAGTGTTATTTTCTTTGCCATAAGGCAGGTTTGGTACTTGATCCGGTTTGAAAGTTGAAGCCACCCAGTCTGTGCATAGAGATCACACGTGTGGGTGAGGCGATGGCGCCGGTTGTGAGACGGCAAGCTCTGTTTAGTGCAGTGGATATGCGCCTGAGGGTGGTGGCAGAGGCAGAGCCGTAGATGATGAGGCCGTAGTCTATTATTGAGATTACTGAGCTCTGTACTGCAATCCGTAGGGCATCTGAGGTAAGGCATTCCCTGTGCCTGAAGAGTAGGCCAAAGCAAGTGTTGGCAGCCTTGGCAATGTTGTCAATGTGCGTAGCATATGATAGGTTACAATCGAAGGTAACTCCTAGATATTTAAAGGACTGAACCTGTTTAAGGGTTGCACCAAGGCAGTTTTTGCTCATGATGGGATTGAGTCTGTGTTTGCTGTGTGGGCTGCAGAACAGCATGGACTTTTTATTAATAGTTGAGAACCAATTTATGTGTACTAAACCAAGCTTCAAAATCGAGGTGAAGGCAAGCTGTAGAATCTTTTGAAGGTGACTCGGATCCTTGTGAGTGGAGAGGATGACGGCGTCGTCAGCATAAAGGAGGATTTGTGCTGGACACGATTGTGGAAGATCATTCAGAAAGAGGCTAAAAAGAAGTGGCCCAAGAATGGAGCCTTGAAAAACACCTGAGCGAACAGGACGTGCATCTGAGAGAACATCAGCTATTTTCACTCTTTGGGAGCGGTTCTCCAAGTAGCTCTTGAACCAAGTAGTGGACTCAGGTGAGAGCCCAGCAGAAGCGTGAGCTGTGTGATTAGTAGTTTATGATGTCAAGCGTCCAAAAGCCTTGGTCAAGTCTATGAAGGACCCACCAAGTTAGGGAGGCTGTTGTCCAACGAGCTGTGGATAGCACCAGTACTAAGGAGGGCCGATGTAGTACTGTGACCTGTCACGAAGCCATGTTGTTGGGGGCAGAGGATGTTGTGTTTATCCAGGTATTCCATTAGCTGGTCAGGATACCACATGCTCAATGTCCTGGGGGTATAGAGATGAGCCAGTAGTTCACATGTGTGTCCCGTCCACACTTTTGTGGACGCGGTTATTGTATAATTGCCATCTGTCGGGGAGCTGACTGAGGGCGAGGGAGAGGTTGAAAATTTTTGTTAGTGGAAGTAGCACTTCATCAAGGGTGAGAGACACCAGCTTGAGGTCGAGCAAGTCCTCACTAGTTCTGGATTTCGCGACTGCATTAGAGACGTATTTACGGACCTCATGCGCCCAGACTTCCTTAAAGTAGAACGGTGGGCGGTTGAAGGGAGAGGGTTGTGGGCTGGGGGTGGGATAAGGAGGGTGGTCATCACTGAAGAAGTCCGAAGGGAGAACACTACTGAGGTCAGAGAACATAGTAGATGAGGTTTTTGGCTGCTTCCCAACTACTTCTTTAAGATTGTCCCAGAAGGATTTCCCTTTTTCCCCAGGTGTTCATGAGGGTATCTCTGTAGTATGAATTTTTCTTCTGGAGGATTGATTTAGTGCAGTCGTTTTTCGCCCATTTGTAGTTCTGAATATCGGCTTGATGGCCAGTGACCCGTGCCTGAAGCCAGAGGAGGTCCCTTGCTTTCAGATCTGTAAGTAGTACAGTGGAGAGCTAAGGATTGCAAAGGCCTTTGATTTTCCACCTTTTGAAAGGGGCAAAGGTGTCACAGATATCATTGAAGGAGTTGATGAAGAAATCCAAGGCCAAGTTGATATCAGAAGCGTTGAATATAGACCAGTCGAGCTGTCAGAGGTGAGATTTGAGGTGTTTCAGCTGACCGCGTGGGAGGACTCCACTATTGATTAATTTTGGGGGGGCTTGCAGAATTTATTCAACCATTCGCAGATGACTGGGGAATGGCCACTTAGTGTCTCTGGAAGGACAGAAACATCTGAGGTGTGAGAGGGATGGCTGGTCAGTATCCAGTCCAGGAGAGTGCTTGCACCAGTTTTATAATTATGTCTGGTGGGGGAGACTACCAGCTGTGCCTGTTTGGCTGCTGAGATGGTATCCTTGAGACCCCCCATGACAGCGGCTAGCCAACTGATGTTAAAAATCACCCATTAGGATCAACTCCAAGTCAGGGGGTTGGGCACGGATGAGGTCCAAGACTGAGTTGAGGCCTTTACCTTGTTCTTTTGGAGGAATGTAAACAGCAGCAACAGTCAGTGCTTTGTTGTGAGCCCCCAACAGAATTTGAATAGGTAGGATCTGCGTAGAAGAAACCCGAGAGGGAGGAAGGTAAGCAGTGACCCAAGGAGGGTGTCTGAGATATATAGCACAGCCTACCCCTCTTTTTGTACCAGTCAAGTCTGAAGCCATTGTACCCTGGCAGGGCAATAACCATGTCCGGAATTTTGGGTGATAACCAGGTTTCAACAATTGCAAGGATATCACAGTTGTGTTGGTTGGTGAATAGTTGCAGGGCCACAAGTTTAGGCAGGGGGCTGCAGATGTTGACAGATGCAAGGATGAGAGTCCCAGGGTGCCTCGATTGATGGCTGGAGCAAGGAATTTTAGGCCCAGGATTTGGGTGAACGTTCCCAGATAGCAACAGCAGGAGTAGCAGACGCTTCAGAATGCACCATCTTAACTGTTTTAAGGCAGATTTGTTTACCCGTTTCATGCAGTCTATTGCAGTGATCCTGTCTTCGGTCCCAAAGTGAAGTAATAAGAGCCAGTGTTAAGAACGGTAACAGGTGAACATACACCACCCTATCATGGTTCTTCAGGTGTTGCCAGCCATCCCCAGAGGAGAATGCGAGAGTATAGACAAGCTCAGTTGGAAGGGTACCAGAGTGGGTGTAGATAAAGTCAATCCTGTAGCCTAGAGGAAGAGAGGGGTATCTAGCTCCAGGTAGGAAAAACAGCAGGAGCAAAAGAGAATGACATGAAGAGGTAGAGCTATAGTGCTTGGAGGATGTGTAGAGATAACCGAGAGGGTCTATAGGGCAAGAGTCACCTGTGGAGCTGAAGCAAGGAGAGGGAGCGGCGAGGGGGGGGGGGGAGGTCCCAAATAAGCAAGCCCAATAAGGTTCAAGCAGGGTGGATACCAAGGTCGAGTGGGTGGAGCCAAAGTCTATTTAATAAAGGTAGGAGGTAGGGAGGGGGGCGCAAATTTTCTGTAAAAGTCAATGCAATGCTGTGGGCGCTAAGCCCAGAGACTGAAAATCCAATAGGAAAAAGGCAGGGCCAATCAGTGGCCGAGCAGAGCGCAGCGGTCCAATTAGAGGAGGGTGGCAGCAGGCGGCGGCCTATCAGAGCCGCGCAGTGCTTCCCCAGAGCAGCTGGAACTCTTACCCGGCTTTCAAGGTGTCCTGGTCAGCCGGAGGATGGAGGTGTGGGCGGCTGGCAGGATTAGCTGCTGCCGCTCACTGGAAGCCCGATCAGGGGCAGCGGATCCAGTTTTGAATGTGTCCTGGTCGGCTGAAGGAGCAGGTGGCTGGCACGATTAGCTGCGGCCGCTTGCTGGAAGCCCGACTGGGGCAGTGGATCTAGATTAAGATATAAAATGTAGGTTAAAATAGGGTGTTTTAGCTAGGGCGGGGGGTACCAAGGCAACTTGAAGATTATTGGGGCTTTGTAGAGGGTAGCAAGGGAGGAAGCTCAGGCATGGAACTGTACAGTAGATAGCAGAACAGGCGCTAAACAAAGCTGATAGATAAGCAGATGGCGAAAATAGGAAGATGTCTTTAAAGGGAGAGCAGGACAAGTGTCAGGCCTAACAGCTGCACTCTGTATCTTTAAGTGGAGTTGCAATATTAGTGAGGGGGAGGATGAAGATTGCCTAGGGGCGGTGCAGAGGGGGGAGGGCGAGTATTTAATAAAGGCTGCAGGTGGGTGGGCACAAAAATTCAAGCAGGAAGGAGACAGAAGGAGACAAAGTAAAACAGAAATTGGATTAGCTTACAACTTTGACCCAAATAAAATCTAGTCTAAACAGAAAAAACTATCACTTTAAACTTAGTTTCTGATCCAGGGTAGATTACCACTGGACCTTAAAACAAAGAGAGCTGTAATACTTTAAAACCTACAGACCTGCAGCCTAAAAGAACTTGCACTTCAAACTACCATTGGAGTGCAAAATTGCTGTAAACAGGCTTAGGTTCATGTTTAAATTAGGATTCACAGGACAATCTGGAGAGACTTAACCAGTACCACAACCAGTATGTAACATTAGCTTAAAGTCCAAAAGGAACAGGAGTAGCAAAGAATTAAAGAAGTGGAGCAGCCAATCAGCAGGCAGAGCCAATGGTTCTGGCCAGTCAAGTTTCAGCAGCGTACCTTCGGCCTGGTGATCGGCGGGCAGTACAGCGAGGAAGGCAGCCGGTGGACAGAAGAGGCCTGCCTGGCTGCTTGCAGCAGCAGAGGCACCTGTGTCAAGGGTGAAGCTTCGGTCTGGTGATCGGTGCACTACAGCGAGGAAGGCAGCCAGTGGACAGAGTAACTTTCTGACTGTAAATTTCAAACTGTAAATTTCTACAGTATTCATTTACAACCTTAAATCCTTATGGCTCCTCCTCGTCTCCAAATACCAGCCCCTCATCAGGGGAAAAAAAAAATCTTGTGCTGGGCTCCTGGTTTGTGGACAATTTGGAAGCAATATGGCTTCTGAGCAACTCGGAGCCAGCCAGGTAAAACCTCAAAGAGTCTATAGCCCACTTGGCCATAACACACTCTTTTCCAACAGTAACGTATCCTGTTTCACCGTCAAACAGTTCTCGGCTAATACACAGTATGGGCTGCTTACTATCAGTGCCTTCCTGGCTTAACACTGCTCCAATCCCTAACTCAGATGCATCCGTCTGAATTATAAACGGTTTGTCACTGGCCTGGAGGGCTGAGGTGCTGGACGCCTTACCTCGCGCTACGCCAGCAACCCATGTTCGGGAGCGAGCACGGGCCACCAGGGTTTGGCAGGGGAGGAGAGGGATCGAGCACCAAAGAACCCGCTTTTCTCCCGGGGAGGACTCCAGTGCCATGCCAATGGCCCCTAGCAGGCTGGGGGCAGTGCGCCGATGCTGCAGAAGAGGGATTGAGATGGGGAAGACGCCTGGAGGGACACGTGCATGCTCTCTCCGCTAGCGTCATTGCATGCCCCACTCAGGATAGAGACAGTCCAGAGGAGGGCAACTAAAATGGTGCAGGGTCTGCAAGAGAAGCCGTATGAGGAGAGACTAAAGGAGCTTAATATGTATACCCTTGAGGAAAGAAGGGAGAGGCGGGACATGATAGAAACTTTTAAGTACCTCAGTGCAATCAACAAAGTCCAAGAGGGTAGCATCGTTCAGAAAAAGTAGCAAGAACAAGGGGACACAATTTAAAAGATAGGTGGGGGCGGTTCAGGGCAATGTGAGGAAGTATTATTTCACAGAGAGGGTAGTGGATGCATGGAACAGCCTTCCTGAGGAGGTTGTGGGGTCTAAAACTGTGGGAGAATTCAAGAATGCATGGGACAGACATTAGGCAATTCTGGTGGGGGTAGGAAAGAAATAGGCTGTTGGTTAACTAGGATCTGCGGCCTATCCTGTAGGTAGGGGAAATGGGCAGACTAGATGGGCCAGCGGTCCTCATCTGCCGTCAAAGTCTATGTTTCTATGTTTCACGTAAGGGAGAAAACGTGAAAAATGGTCCCTGGTCGTGCAGGATGAAGCAGTCACCCGTCGCAGGCCCAGACTCAGAATGACGCTCCCTGAACTGGATCCTGGTCGAGATGAGTTGAGCTAGGGGGGCTCCTCACCGCCCTGCCACAGAGGATAAACCGTGGGGGAAGAGGGGTTGCTGCCTGATGTCGAGATACAGGGCTGGACGGGTGGCTGGAGATGGTTGCCGACAGGGACCCGGGGAAGAAAAATAAATAAATGGTTTGTCAAAATCGGAACTCTAACACTGGCAGCAAACACACCTTAAACTTAATTTTAACAATGGCACCATCACATTCCTTGGTCCATCTAACTCTATTTGGCTGACACTTGTTTATTAATTCTGTCAGAGGAGCAAGCCAGTTCAGAAAAGTCATGAAGAAACTTACGACAGTACCCCACCAAACCAAGAAACAACCCAAGTTGTTTCTTAGTGGTGGGTACTGGACAATTAGCAACAGTCTTCATCTTAAGATATTTCGGGCTTGACCTCCCCTTTCCCAAAACAAATCCCAGATTTTGTTTCGGTCCTCCCCAGTGCACACTTTTTTAGGGTTAATGGTTAACCCAGCAGCAGCTATGGCCTCCACAACAGCCTGAATACATCAGCGATGGCTTTGCCAATCTCTGCTGAAGATGGTGACATCAACCAGGTATGCCACACTGTACTGCATATGAGGTGCAAGGATGGTATTCATAAGCCTCTGAAAGGTCACTGGGCACCATGAAGCCCAAATGGCATGACCCAGAACTAAAAAACCTGAAGGGGGTAACAAAGGCAGTTCTCTCTATAACCCCTAGGTGGGGTTATCCCAAGAGCTACTACCTCTGCCTGCTTGGCTAGTAGCAGGTTAAGGGGTCTGAGTTCTGAAACGGGTGCCTCCACCCGGAGATCAGGGTTGGTAGTGGTCAAGCTAACCTGGGCACAGCCCTCTGGGACACTGTAACCCCTCTTTCTCCTCTAGTGGCCTGAACACTGTACAATAATCACTTTCACAATACCCCTGGTACACCACACAAGTACCCACACTGTTTGCACTTACCACCAGGGCTGGTTCCTCTGTTCACCCTGGGGACCACCTGTAAAACAAGGTTAAGCACAGCAAATAGCAACAGTACAGTACTTTGAGCACAAACTGGAACCACAGTCAGATTACATGCAGAAAAAGTTGGATCTGATTTATTCAGGGGACTTGAACAAGAGAGGGCCAAAATCAGGTTAATTATCTTAAAGGTTATATCAATCAAGCAGTTATGCATGCGCTTTGAGTCCCCCCACACAGTCCACCTCTGGGTACCCAGGTGGAGAAGAGATGGGCTAGCCAGGACCGTTGCCCGGGGCTGCAGCTGGCTGGGGCCCTGTGATGGAAAAAAACAACATGCACAGTGCACAATATTTGTAATCTGGAGCCAGAGGGCTCAGTTCGTAAAGTAAACGAAACAACAAGACAATCAGATGACGCACTCAGATTAAGCTGTTGTTGCAGGGAGCTACCCTGGTATTTACTCACGATACCCAAGACTGGACACAGGCTGGACGAAAATCGAGACTGCAGGTGGTTGATCTGGAATGCCAGGAGAAGCAGGGCCCACATGAGTCGCAGAGGAGTCATTCCTGTTCAAGCATGGAGCAGGGGGCTGATCCCCAGGCAGGTCTCTCATCGATGGCTTCTCTGTGCAGTGGGTAGTCTGGCAAGGCCCAGACCGCATGGAGACAAATTCGGATGCAGTCAGTTTTGGGCTGGATACAGCTTCCAGCAAGCAGAACACAGTTCACACAGTGGGGGACTAACTTACGACCCACTAGCAGCTCATAGCACATTTACATGCAAGGGAATTCTACAGTACCAGGCAAAGTGCTCCCCGAGCACAATCGCAAAGTCTTTGCACACACCGGGAGCTCAGGAGTAGCTGGAACTCCTGACAGGCCAATCACATTCATCAAAATCTTTGGTCTTCTTCAGGTTGAGCCTGGCCCACTTCAGTAGCTTACTTTAGTCACACAAACTTGGATTTAGTCCAAAATAATTCTCTTCTCTCTCCCTCTCAGGAGCAGTACACTGACATGCAGGCCAAAAACAGCCTTTTCAGAGTTCTCCCATGTGAATCCACTCAGGATTGCTGCTCAGAATCACATCGGCTCCTTCTTGTTCAGCTTCTAGCTTAGATCTAACTGAAAACTGCAAGCAGCCCGGGACTTCTCCAAGATCCAAAAGATTTGGTTGGCTGATTTGGCTGTCAGTCAAAGCAAGAGCTCCCCCTTCTGTTGCAAAAAAGGCGCAAAAAGCTCCAAACTAAAGTTTCTACAGATTTTGAATTCAGACAGCTCCTGTAGTCCGGCTACATTTTAGGTCCCACCAGTACTGTTTGGTCCAATTTGCAGTCCAGGATCAAGATAGTGGAGACAAACAAAACAGTCCTTGCTACAAAGAAAGTAGGTTAGACAAACTACATTATCATTATCACTCTAAATGATTTTCAGTAAATAGGCAAGGCAAGGCAAAATTTATTTAAAAGACGCCCAATCCTGGAGGCTCTGGGCGCAGTACAAAATTTTAAACAGAGTTCAAAACATAAAAGAATACAAAATTTATGCATAGTAAAAATAAATAAATCTGACAAAATCACAAACTTTACCATATATACTAGTCTAAGTATCGAAGGCTTTGGAAAAAAAGAAGGTCTTCAAACGGGCCTTAAAAATGTCAACTGTGGGGGCTTCCCTGACCAAAGTTGGCAAACAATTCCACAGAACAGGAGCCACGGTGCTAAAAGATCTATCGCCAGTGGATTTAAGCCTTGTTCTGGGAATGGTCAGGAAGCCACCGCTAGAAGAAGGTGGGGGCTGAAACAATCACGGGATTTAAGAATGCATGGGATAGACATAAAGGAATTCTAGAGGTCAGGGGTAAGGGGAAATAGACTTCTAGGAAAACAAACTGAACTTACAAGCTCAAATGGGCAGACTAGGTGGGCCATAGGCCCTTATCTGCCGACACTGTCTATGTATCTATGTATCTATGTATAAGAACGAAGAGGGCGGGTGGAGAGGGCAGGTAACAGAAGGTCTAACAGGTAACCAGGGCCCTGCCCGTGTAGGACCTTATAGGTGAGAAGACCCACCTTAAAGAGGACTCTCCACCTGACTGGCAGCCAGTGCAATTTGCATAAAACCGTGTAATATGGCAGAACTTTTGCTGCCCAGTCAACAACCGGGCAGCTGCGTTTTGCACCAGCTGCAGTCTGCAGAGATCCTCCTGTGACCCCAAGATAGAGCGCATTACAGTAGTCAAGCCTAGATGTGACTAAGGCATGTATCAAGGTAGGGAGGTCCAGAGGCGGAAACAAGGGGCTTAATCCTGGCAATGTTTCTGAGATGGAAAAAACGGGTACAAACCGTGGAGGATATTTGAGCCTCCATGGTTAAGTCCCTGTCCAGAATCACTCCCAGATTTTGCACCCAAGAGGAGGCCTTCAATGACAAGCTCCAAGAACAAGCCCAGTTTCTGAGTCAGAGGCCATCCTATCACGAACTCTGTTCGACTCCACTACCAGTACCTCCGTCTTGTCGGGGTTCAGTCGCAACCAGCTGGAGGCCATCCAGTCGTTAATCTCAGCCAGACAGATGTTAAGCACATCCACTGCATTGGATGTTCCTGGGGCAAAGGACAGATATAGTGGAGTATCATCGGGCATAGCAATGAAAACCCAGACTTTACTTCCTAATGATCCCTCCCAGGGGCAGCATGTACACTGCGAACAACATTGGGGCCAGTACCGATCCTTGAGGGACTCCACAAATAGGAGACTGGGTGTAGATGAAGAATTCCCCATCATAACCCGTTGCCTCCTGTTGGTAAGAAAGGACTCAAACCAGTTGATGACAGTACCAGTGTGTCCGCATAGCTCCCTAAGGCGGACAAGCAACACACAATGGTCCACAGTGTCAAATGCTGAAGAGAGATCGAGGAGAACGAGAATTGTCTTGTCCCCCCAATCTCTAGCCCTGAGGAGATCATTCTGCACCCGAACAAGTGCAGTTTCTGTGCTGTCTGGCCCAAAATGCCGACTGGAAGGGTTCGTACAATCGTGAGACACGAGATGCTCTTCCAACTGAAGCCCTACCACCTTCTCCACCACCTTCCCCAAAAATGGAAGGTTGGATATAGGACGGTAATTTGCCTTGATCTCCGGGTCCAAAGATGGTTTCTTTAAGAGGGGTCTCACCAGAGCCTCCTTCAAGGCATCCGGAAAGACACACTCAGAAAGGGAACACCGTACAATCAATACAAACACCGGGCCAACAGAGTCAACGCATCTCATTAAAAAATGCTTTGGCACCGGGTTCAGTTCACAAAAGGTATGTTTCATATTGGCTGCTATCTCGATAACCTCACTAACCCCCACTGGTCTAAACTCTCCCCACCCAGGCGGAGTGCACTCAGAACACATCAGGCGATCACTGTCAGCTATAACATTTCTGGCTGAAGAAGTCACCCGCCGGATCGAGGACACCCTGTCCGAAAAAAAACAAGCAAATTCCTCACAATCTATATTAGAAAAAACCCTCCCGGGCTGTAGACAGGCAGGATGGAGAAGACTGTCCATAGTCCGGAAGAGTGAGGCCGGTCGGTTCTTCCCGGCAGCAATCTCCCTAGACAGGAACACTGTCTTCTTACGGTTGATTGCCTCCTGGTACGCACCACAGTGCACACGCAGGACCAGTTTGTCCGCCTCCAAACGGGATCTCCTCCAGCAGCGCTCCAATCTCCGACCCATCTTCTTCATCTCCCTGAGCTCCCCGTCAAACCACGGGGACCTCAGGTATGAAGTTCTGGGTCATACATGGACAGGTGCGAGGGAGTTGATCGTGTCAGATAGCACCCTATTATAGGTGTCGACCCCAACATCAACACCTCCGACGCATGCAACACCCACAGTAGACAATTTAGCTGCCGCCAAAAAACCCTCAGGGGTCAAGCCCCATAAAGGGCAACAGCTAATCATCTCAACAGGGGAAGGGCTTATGGCGGGAGCCTCAAGCGTGAACTGCACCGTGCAGTGATCGGACCAAAAAACTCGATCAATCCTGACATCACTGATCTCAAGCCCCAGTGAGAACACCAGGTCCAACATGTGACCATCCTGATGAGTTGATGCAGTAACAGCCTGCATCAATCCTAAGGAGGACATAATCTGAAAAAACTCACAGCCACATCTATGATTCCCGTCGTCGACCCAAACATTGAAATCCCCCAGAAAAACATCTGGGGGATCCCAACGTCCCGTCGGTGACGAAATCTGCGATCTCCTGCAGGAAATTCCCCATCGGCCCAGAAGGGCGATAGATGAGGAAGATCCTGCAGCCCGCATCAGGTCCTCCACGGATGGCCACACATTAAAAGGAACCTGGAGCTCTCACTGGGTGCACGGTGAAGGTCAGGCTGGATCTAAAACAGATAGCTACACCGCCGCCCTTGCGTTCCACTCTGGGGCAGTGCACCACGGTATACCCAGGAGGGACTGCGGCCTCAAAAATCGGGCCCGCATCATCTCCCACCCAGGTCTCCGTGATACAAGCCAGATCGACCGAGGAAATCAAGGCAGCAATAATTGCCGTCTTATTTCTGATCGATCTGGCATTGCAAAGCACTGCCGTCAGGGGATTTGGGGGTGGTGCAGCCCCTCGGGTTACCTGACCACTCGGTCTGGTGGACTCCCTGGGGATGGGCACCAACCACATCTGGCCTCTCCCAGATGCCCGTCGTAACCCAGGGCACCTTCTGGACTTAACCTCAATCCTACCACCACCCATACATGGGCCGCCCCACTGTCCACGACCAGCACAATCCCTTCCAATCCCTACTTCCCAGCAACGTCTAACAGTAGTGTCAGAGACTGGGAGGGGGATAAAAGGACATAAGTCATGTAACAGTGAGCTCCCATAGATAATCCTAGCCTCCTTAAATCCTCCCATATATCCCGTACACATCCCAAGCTGCTAATAATACTTAGTTATCTAACTTTAAACAAAAGACAGTTAGATAATATCTAAAATATAACTGCCTGGCCTATTCAATTATCAAGATAATACTACTAACATTTAAAATAGAACAAACACTGCTTAACAATAATACCCTCTAACTAGGTAGTTCTCTACCTCAATAATAATTTAAAACAATAGAAGATAAACTATTAAGCTGTAACACTGATTAAGAGGCGCAAAAGGAAAAACATACCCTTTTCCTTCTTCATCTACTAATAAAATTTCAGTACTGAGTGGCGCTCGCGCCACTCACAACACTGCTACAGTAGCAGCGAGCAATTTGAAGGGGATACTGTCCCCGCCCCCAGAGCACACGGGTCCTAGCTCCCCCCCCAGATAACTCCTGGCAAAAGATGGAAAAAGCACGGACCCGCTGCACAGCCTCTCACGCCGTGCAGGTCCTGCAGTCCAGGGGACACCTCGGGCTTCAACACCCAGCAGACAGGGGGGCACGAATCTGTTCTTCCTTCCAAATCCCAACCGCCTACGAGCGGCGTCACAGTTCACGGAAAATGTCCAGAACACATTCAGGAGGCATGTGAAAGTTACATCTTTCAACAGAGCTCCCTCTCAGATTACTTAAGCTGCAATTAGGCAGCTCTTAAAGAGACAGTACACAGAGGCTATACAGGCTCTGGTAATCACATTTAAACTGCTAAAACGCAGGACACCAGCCTGGTAGTGAGCATTTAGGCAACCTCAAGGAAGACTTTTTGGGAACCCCCATTTGTAAGGGGAAGGGTGTTACATCTCTAGCTGACAAGACAACGCCAAAGGGATCTGCCAATACACCTTGGTGAGATCCAATGCTGTGATATACTTCACTCCCCCTAACTGTTCGATTAAGTCATCCACAAAGGGTACCCATCAAACTTTGAAATCCTACCGGCCTGGTCGCACGAAGGGGTTAAGGCACTGGATGCCACACCGGCACCCCAGGTTCAGGAACGGACTCGGACCGGCAGAGGAGGGAAGGGACTGAGCATCCAGAGGACAGCTCTCCCTTCCCAGGGTGGGTTAGAGGACTCGCACTGCTCCTTACCGGGCCCTGATGGAGATCAGGGGCCTTGCAAGAAAACAGTGCCGTAACTCGGGGGTGGAACAGCCACAGACTTTGGCATGTCAGTTCCAGGATGTCATTCCAGGACATCATTGCTATGTCAGTGTTCCAAGGAGGCAACCACAATCTTTCTTTCTTTCCAATTGTTTAACCAGGAATGGCACACTAAGCTGAAGGCTTGTTTACAGGTGTGACCTGGGAGCACAGGGAAGTTAAGTGACTAGCTCAGGGTCACACAGTATGCAAGTGGGGGCTGTGGGTTTCAAACCCAGGTCTATAGATTTGCAGCTCAGAGCCTTCAACCACTGCACTATACTGCCTCCCCAGTCGAAACACCCCAGAGGACCACGGAAGTGGCAAGGGCTCCAGAAGCCTAGCCCACATCCCAAACACCAGATCATCCTTCCAGCAGCTCTCTAGAGCCCACCCAATCAGGACTGACCCTCTAAATCTCAGAAAGGCCGCCAGGTAGGTGGGGTGGGGCGGGCCCCTCCCCCAGGGGTGATCCGGGGGGGGGGTTGGTAGGTCCTTGGGAGGGGGTGCTCTAATCTCACTCCCAGAGGAGGGGGATCTCAGCGGGGAGCAGAGGCGACGGCTGAGTGGGCACCTCAGAGAGATGCCCAGGTCCATCGAAGCCAGTAAAAAGATTCTAAATGAACAAAAAAAAAAAAAACACTTTTGAAATACCTTTAACCTTTCTGAAATCAAAACAAACTCTCAGGCCTCCCTCCTTTTTGGGCACCACTACTATAGGGGAATACCAGGGGCTAGCTGAAGGCTCAATGATTTCTAGATCTAGCATGTCATCAATTTCAGCCTTAATGTCAGCCTTCAATTTTTCAGACACCCTATACGGTTTCTGACATATAGAGGCAGTTATTCCCATACCTATGCAGTGTTCTACCTGAATAACCTTAACTGGGAGAGAAGTAAATACCAGTAATAGATCAGCAATACAACCCCACATTTCATTTTTCTGCTGTTCAGATAAGTGGGGATTTATTTTTTGTTCTGGGAACTCTGTCTCAACCTTTTCCAGTCTGATAGGCTTCTTCCATGCCATCCTCTGGACCCTTGGGTATAGCCAGTCAGCTGAAGTCAAGTTCTATAACACTTTTACTAACCCAGGCCTTCAGTAAGCTTGCATGATATATATGGGCTGTGATCTTTTGTCCAGAGATGTCTATCTCGTATGTAACTGGGCTAGTCTGTCTAACCACAGAGAACAGTCCTTACCACTTAGATACAAGCTTGTTTTCTTAAAGTCAACAACAACAATACCCAGTCTCCTGGCTGGAAAAACGTGTTTCCTACTCCCACGTCACAATGTTCTTTTTGAATTCCCTTTTGTTTAACCTCAGTATTATGTGCTACTTGTACATATTTACTCAGCTTATCCCTGAGCTTAGTCAGGTACTCAACCACAGGAACCTCAGCTGAACTCTTACTTTCCCATTTTTCTTTGATCACATCTAGAGGGCCCTGGGGATTTCTACCATATAGAAGTTCAAATGGTGACAACCTAGTAGTTGCTTGTGGTACCTCCTGGTACACGAACATCAAATAAGGCACAAATCTGTCCCAGTCCCTCCCCGCTTCAGAAACAAACCTTCTTAACATGTGTTTCATTGTTTTATTCCTTCCTTCCACCAACCCATCTGTCTGAAGGTGGTAGAGATATTCTAACTGCTGTGACCCTTAAGATCTTATAGAATTCCTGCAGCAATTTATGAATTAAAATTGGTCCCTTGGTCAGACAGTATTATGGTCAGGATACCAATTCGATTAAATACTCTGGCTAATTCTTCTACAATGTTCTGTGCAGTAACTGTGTGCACCAGAATGGCTTCAGGGTACTTTGTGGCACAATCTACTAGGGGTTAAGATGAAGTGGTTCCCATTTTTTACTGGGCTCTAATGGGCCTACAATATCCACAGCCACCTGGTAAAAAATTACTCACCATAGTAATCTTGTTTCTTCAAAGGGATCACTCAATATGATTAAACTGCTGCAGTCAGCCTCCTGTGTTGAACTGCCTGGACAGATGGAATGCTATGCAAATGACAGAGCTCTCATTGACTCATGCCAATTTTAAACTGCTGCCCTAGTAACTGCTGCACTCTGCGTGCTTCAGATTCTTACGGAGCCTAACTGGGTATAAGACCCTCTAGCTAATCTTTACATCATAAACAAAGAAACTACCCCCCAAAATCACAAGTCCCCAGGGGACAGGCCTAACACGTGACCACAAGGAAACCAACTGGTTAAAAGGGTGTCTTTCTAACCTGGCCTATACATAACACTAAAGCAGAGATGCCGAACAAAATTCCCTCTACTATTTTTTTATTTTAGGTTCTAGTAGGGGAGGCAGGGTGGGTGCATTAATCATAATTAGTGATCCCTCTGAAGAAACAAGATTACTTTCTTCTAACCCCAGGAATTACTCATAATGATTAAACTGATGCGGATTATCAAGCAGCACCTTTGGAGGTTGGGCAGAGAACCTATTTGGGGAACAGGTTCCGCAGAACTGCTGTGCCAAACCTGGCATCACTTCTGGATTGTAGATCCAGGCTGTAGTGTTTTGTGAAAATGTGCACTGTTTTCCATGTAGCTGCTTTGCAGATTTCTAGTAGTAAGATATCCCTTGAAGCTGCTGCTGATGCAGCTGTACCCCTGGTGGAATGTGCCCTCAGGCCCAGGGGTACCCTTTTACCCACTTTACTGTAACAAAACTGCATACATGCCACTATCTAGCAAGCAACTGCGCATTTTGTGGCAGCTCTACCCTTACCCACGTCACCATAAGTGAGGAAGAGCTGTGCCTGTCCTGGTCTGTACACCTTGGTTCTGTCAATGTAATGGCTAAGTGCCCTCTTGACATCAAGGCAGTGAAGTTTTCTTTTGGGAGAACTGGAGTTCTCTGTAAAGAAAACAAGTAGAGTTATGGACTGATCCAGGTAAAAATCAGATACCACTTTGGGAAGAAATTTCCTATTGGTCCCGAGGACCACCTTATCCCTATGAAATGAAATGTAGTCCACATCTGTACACAGGGCTTGCAGCTCACTGATCCTCCTGGTAGAGGTCAGCAGAGGAGTACCTCAAGGGTCCATCTTGGGGCCCTTACTTTTCTTACTTTATATCAACAACCTCGATCATGGAATCAAGTATTCCAGTGTACATCTCTTTGCTGACGACACGGTCCTTTACACTGCCAGGCCTACTCCAGCAAGTGCCTGTATGGACTTACAAGCAGATTTCCTTACGCTGCAACAAATCCTCCCGAGTCAAAAGCTCCTACTGAATGCCAAAAAGACCAAGGCAATGCTATTGTCCCCACAGATAAAGACCATAAACTCCCTTAAGCACAGACATATTCCCACTATCATTACCTTGCTTGGCAAGTCCCTTGACTATGTGACCAGGGTTAAGTACCTAGGTATGTGAACTGACAGACTTTCTTTTGTTGAGCATGTAGATGAGCTCTCAAAAAAACTCAGAGGCTTGGACTTGGACCTATCACTGTGTACTCTATTCCATGGTAGGATGGACCTCACTGATGTTCAGGAGGCAATGGAATGCTATACTGTGGACCTATAGATCCATATCCAAGATGCTACCCTTCTACATTTCCAACTGTCTGCCCTCCTGCACCTTATGAAACTATGCCTTGAGAAGCCATTTGTACAGCTCACTAGCTGTGCCTAAAGTCTTTTCCCGTTTCAGCAGAGCCTCCTTCAGCTATGTGCTGCCCCAGCTGTGGAGCAACATCCAAAAATCCTTAAATTGGTGCATCCTATTGGTTTTGCGGAGTCCAAATCACTATTCATGATCCTTCTCAGAGCCCCGTCAGTTCCCTCCCTGTCGCTAATCTGCACTGCCATCCATGGCTATTCTTGCAGTTACCCCTCTACACCTTTCTATCCCTTCACTAGAACTCCCTAAGTCATGTTCCTGGTTTCACCTTTGTCTATCTCCTTGCTGCCGAGCCCCTCAGCTTAGCACTGTCATTAGCATTAACTCTGTTCTGCTAGAGTAATCATTGTCTAAAAACACTGGTTTGGCTGATTGTGTGCTGTTTGTTACCACCCTTCTTCTGGGCCAAATTCTGGCTTGATGCTTCACCTTATGACCTGTTCTCAATGACTATCCATGTACCTGACTGTACTGCTATATGCTCTATTGTGTTACTGTATGACTTATTCTGTACCTACCAGGCCCTCCTTGAAATGTGCTTGCTCAATGAGGTACACCTGGCTAAAAAAAGATTGAATGATTAAGGTGATAGCCACCAGGAACACAGTTTTCCATGTGACATATTTCAAGTCTGCGGTTGCCATGGGTTCGAATGGTGGAGGTTGAGCCCCTTGAAATATTTCCTGAAAACCGGGTGCAGGGTCTTCAAGAGAAACCATATGAGGAGAGACTAAAGGAGCTTAATATGTATACCCTTGAGGAAAGGAGGTGGGGGGAACATGATAGAAACTTTTAAGTACCTCAGTGGAATCAGCAAAGTCCAAGAGGGTAGCATCTTTCAGAAAAAGATGTGCAAGAACAAGGGGACACAATTTGAAGATAGAAGGGGGACGGCTCAGGGGTAATGTGAGGAAGTATTTTTTTCAGAGAGAGAGTGGCGGACACATGGAACAGCCTTCCTGAGGAGGTTGTGGGGTCTAAAACTGTGGGAGAATTCAAGGATATATGGGACAGACATAAGGCAATTCTTGTGGGGATAGGAAGAAATAGGCTGTTGGTTAACTAGGATCTGAGGCTTATTCTGTAGGTAGGGGAAATGGGCAGACTAAGTGGGCCAAGCGGTCATCATCGGCCGTCAAAGTCTATGTTTCTATGTTTCCATCAACTTGGCAATACAGATGTTTAAATTCCAGGCCAGGACTGGTTCCATCAGAGGAGAGTGAAGGAGGTTGAGCCCCTTTAAATATTTCCTGAAAACTGGGTGAGAGGCCATGGACCACTCCCTAAAAGCTGATAGGTAAGCCAAAACTGAAGCCAGGTAGACCTTAAGGGTCAAGGGCCCCAGATGTAGTGTGTGTAGGTGTGTCAGGTAATCCAGTAGAACAGCAAGATCAGCCCTGGAGGGGTTAGCACCCTTACCTGAACACCAAATGAAGAACCTCTTCCACTTGGAAGGCTTTCTGGGGCCCCTAAGCACTGTCATGTCTTCCTCGGACAGCTTGAGGTTAGCAAACTCTAAGTCCTCAAGAACCAGGCCTACAGCCTCAGTGACTTGAGGCTGGGATACAGGATCCTGCCCTGGGAGAAGGTCAGCAGATTGTGCCTCCTGAGCAAGTGAATTGGGGAGGCCACTGACAGGGTCAGCAGGAGAGAGTACCAGTGCTGCCTCGCCCATCTGATGCCACCAGTATTACTGTTGCTGGTTGGGACATTAATTTCACTAGGGTCCTGAGTATCACTGGGAAAGGCATACACAAACTTCCCTGACCAATCCAAGGGAACTGTACCCCTGTGAGGGGGCCTGCAGCAGTAGAGGTAGTTGGTGATTTTCTGCAGAAGCAAAAAGATCCACCTCTGGAGTGCCCCATCTTCTTAAGACTGTACTGAAGATCTGAGGGTTCAGTGAGTGACCACTTGTGGTGGTCCTGACTGATCCTGCCAAGAGAATCTGCCAGTACATTGTCCTTCCCTGGAAGGTGTATGGCTGATAGAGATACCTGCATGGAATAGAAATACCTGCATGGACCAGGGACCACAGTTTCACTGCCTCTGTGCTAAGTGGGGTGGACCTGGTTTCTCCTTGTTTGTTGATGTAGTACATGACTGTGGTGTTGTCTGTCCTGACTTGCACCACCTTGTTTTGCAGATGCGGAGCAAAACCCAATAGAGCCAGGTATACTACCCTGAGCTCCAGCAGATTTATGTGCATCAGGGACTCTTGAGGGGACCATGTGCCACTTGCTGTGTAATCCAGCATGTGTGCCCCCAACCCAGAAGGGAAAAATCTGTTGTAAGAATCAGTGAGGGCTGTTCGCTTAAGGGGGGGGGGCTGCCGAGCGGGAAGCAGCGATTAGACCGAGCTCCCGGGAGAAATCTGTTTTAAACTTAAAACTAAGCTTTTAAACTCCAAATTTTATTGCTCAAACGTGTTTGGAGAGCTAATTTAAGAAATCTACATAGAAAAGTGCTGAAATGGGCAAGAATAAGGAAGCAGCGGCTGCAGCAGGTGATTTCTTTTCACCGAAGAGACAAAATCGGGAGGAGAGGCCTGTGCAACGTGGTGCAGCAATGGAGTTGGCGCCTGAGTCTACAGAGACAGCTTCACTAACAAATATGCTTTCTACTTTGCACCAGTTAATCAAATCTGTCCAAGAACTTGATAAAAAGTTTGCCACTCTCACATCTCGGGTGTCAGCATTAGAATTCCGAATGGATCAGTGTGAGGCAACTACACAGCACTCTGAAATGTTTGTCTTAAAAACTGTGGATGCCACTACGAAATTAAGGAAAACTCACTTCTCCGACAGCGCCTGGAGACAGTTGAGAACCAGGCAAGAGAAAAAAAACCTACGGATCCTTGGTTTGTCAGAGAGTGCAGAAGGGGAAGACCTCTATCTTTCGTCAGGACCATGCTACCTAACGTCTTGGGCTTCGAGGAGTCTGATCCCCCTTTCCAGCTTGAAAAAAGTCTACTGCATCACTCCCCGCCGTGCAACAGCCGACTATACGGCTCCACATACCCTCCTAATTGTCTGCACGGGCACTGGGGATAGAGATCGTGCCCTGAATGCTGCGCGACTTCGCAGATCCTTGAAATATAGCGTGAACACATTACAAATGTTCCCAGACCTCTCATTTGTACCAGGCAAAGGCACAAAGCCTTTGATGGACTTTGGGGGCAGACTGAGAAATCTAACAATCACTCACCAACTGCTGTTACCAGCTAAACTACATATTTCCTGGCAGGGGAAGCAATATTTATTTAATGAAGTGAAAGATGCAGAGAGAATGATCTGCAGGATGGAATCGGAGATGGTGGAGGAGGTCGAAGGCAAATCCTCTGATGCCGACTGAATTGCTGGATAGGTTTAGTAATCTGTATTGGGGTTCGGTGGGGATGGGCAGAGGGACTAGAGTGCCAGATTTCCTATTTTAATGCAGAGACTGTATTAACATGTTTTTACCAGCACGTGTGGCTCTCCCTCTGTGAACAGTTGGAACTATCTGTAGCTTTGCCGTTTCTGTGTTGGAACTGTATATATCTGCATGGTTATCCATGCCCTTGCAATAAGTTGTAGGCCTAATAAACTTTCTTTTACTGACTCAAGGATGTTATGCTCTTCAATGGCCTGGACTCCTCAAGCGGAAAGCTGAGCTTCAGCTCTCCACGGGCTCCCTGCCCCACAGGTGCAGGCACTCAGAAACCGGGCGGCTGGCACTTCCTCAGCCGCCGCCCAAGACCTCAAGCCCAGACTCCTCAAGCGGAAAGCCGAGCTTCAACTTTCCATGGGCTCCCTGCCCCACAGGCGCAGGCACTCTGACAGCGAGCGGCTGGCGCTTCCTCAGCCGCTGGCCGAGACCTCAAGCCCGGACTCCTCAAGCAGAAAGGTACAGCAAAAGCCGTACACCAATCGGGAAGCAAGCGCTCTCGGGTGCTGGTTTCCGATTAGCTCCTGCAGTCTGATTCTGTTTTCTTTTTCAAATCCTGCCGAATTTGAACTTGCTCTCTAAAGTGTTCCTAAAAAAGCTGTATTTACTTGATTCCTGTGTTTAAAGTTTAAGTTTTACATTGCTTTGAGTGTAAAGGGGCAAGATTGAAGTGATTCTGCTCCTCCTTGAAATCTTTATGTGCGCTGCCAGACTTTAGGCGCCAAGAGAATACACATCCCTTTGTCCTGCAGATTTGGCTCTCCTGCTGGTGCAGACAGTCTTTGTCCTCGGCCAGCTCTTAAAGCCTGTGTTTCTCCCTCTCTCCCCACCTGAGCTTCAGCTCTTCACGGGCTCCCTGCCCCACAGGCGCTGGCACTCGGACACCAGGCAGCCAGCGCTTCCTCAGCCGCCGCCCGAGACCTCAAGCCCGGACTCTCAAGTAGAAAGGTATGGCAAAAGCCGCAAATTTTCACCCACCCTCCCACCCTCCACATATTAAATACACCATTTGCCAGCCCACTTCTAAAAACGCCCATGTAGGTCCCCATCACCCTCTCTATAATTAGTCAGCTGTCCCTTGGGGAACGCCCAAAGCTTGCCGGCAGACTCCACAGGCATCTTCTTTTGAGACCCCGTTACCCCATCCTGTAATGTACACTCCCCTAATTTTTTTGTACAGGATGGGGGGTCTGGATCCCACCCTTACGAAGGGATCCCCACTATTATCGGCACTGATCATCCTCTGTTGTGCTCAGGTGGCAATTTATCCCCAGAAACCAGTGCACGCTGAGCCTGACCCCTCGGAAACTTGTTACTCACACATTGATCTACCTACCAGCTATCTATGTGCCGTACAGTCTGGACTACTGTCGGAATACAATCCAAATACTTACCAAGTCGGTACTCGTATTGAGCAACCTCCTCATGTAGGTCTTTCTGTTCCATACGGTGTTAGCCACCCTCTACATCTCGGACAGGGTACTGCTTCATCTAACACTAAGGCGGTACACCCCAGGAGGTGGTGATAGGCACACACATCATGTTAAGAACCCTAAGCGCACCAGGACCAAGCTCCTCAGGCTAACACTAGCTGCCTTAATGAAGTTGCTACTTCTTTCACCGATTTGCTCAGGTAATGTCAAACTAAACCCTGGTCACATCTCTCTCCCCTCACTTCTCCGTCGGATACAGCCACCATCAAAGGAATGAGCTTCTGGCACATCAATGTCTGCAGCCTTCTAAAGAATAAGTTCACAATGGTTCAGGCATGGATCAGTCATACCAACCCGTAGTCCTGGTAATTTCTGAATCCTGGCTCAGGCCAGCTTCCCAGAACAGTGAGATCAGCATCCCATCCTACCAGCTATTCAGAACTGACAGGCCTACTAGGGGAGGTGGAGTAGCTATATATGCAAAAGATCGATTTGTGACGTCCTGTATGGATTCAAGCACTGTTGAACAAGTTTGAATGTCTAACTCTCAAGACTGATCTATCCTCCTCTCTGGCCATTAGAGTAATAGGCTGCTATAGATCCCCATCTGCGGGTAATCTACTCCTATCTCACCTTAACAACATCACTGAGAAAGATAACCTGGAAACTTATACTTGAGGACTGTAACTTTGATTGGCTATCCAAGGCCGCGTCACCTCTAAATATCTTTTGTGACTCTCACGGGTTAGCGCAACTAATACAAGAACCTACACGCCTGAATAAAAAGAACCCATGTAGCAGCTCATTGTTAGATGTCATTTTAGTTAATAAATCGCATCTTTACATGCATGTTGGAACTTTCTTCGCCGATGTCAGTGACCATTGCTTTATTGCTGTAGTTAGGTCACTACATCACATAGGCACCACAACTACATTAATTACTAAAAGGACTCGGCGCAACTTTGATGCAGCCACCTATGCATATGAACTAGGACATTCACCACGCTGGCAAGATTTCTACCTAGCTACTGAGGTAAACTCGGCCTATGACATCTTCAGTGAGATTCTCGTAGAAGCCCTAGACGCAGACGCCCCAAAGGTAAAAATCACAATAAAAAACAAAGCTTGTCGCTGGTTCATACCTGAACTGAAAACCCCCCTGATCGGTAAGGATAAGCTGTGGAAAAAGGAGAGACAAACAAAACTGGAACCTGACTGGTGCCAATTCAGAAAGGCACGCAATGCCTGCACGAAAATGATCAGAGATGCCAAAGCATAATTTTACCTCAAGGAGCTGGACTCTGCTGCAAAGTGCTCCTCTAAATTCTGGAGAACTATTAAGGACATGTCTAGTTATACACTAGGCAACTCCTTGCCACCAAAAATCACGTCCGAAGGGAAAACTATATGCGACAAACATGACATCCTAGAAGTGTTCAACAATCATTTTGCCACGGCTGAGCTGGCCTTTGACAATTCCCCTGCAGCCTGGGCCCACTCTAAATTATGTGCTCACTGTGCTGACACCATTGCTCTAGTCCCTGGCTTCTCCTCCAAACCTGTACAACTGAAGGAGGTTGAAGATCTGATACTTCGGGTGGACTTTAAAAAAAAAAAAAAAGAGCGCTGGAGCAGACTCTTTGGATCCATACTTCATAAAAATCGCGTATCACATCCTTGCTGTCCCTATTACACACCTTTTCAATTTATCTTTGTCACAAGGGTCCCTTCCCATTATTTGGAAAACTGCCCACGTTATCCCGCAGCACAAATCTGGGGATGCCTGCGACCTAAATAACTACAGACCGATTTCATTACTGCCTATCCTATCAAAGCTTCTTGAAAAAGTCATTGGCAATCAACTTAAAGCTTATCTGGAAGTTAACAACTTACTAAACCCTATGCAATCGGGCTTAGGTCCAAGCACAGCACCATCTCTGCACTTGCCAAAGTAACAAACGACTGGTACAGTGACCTGGACAGCAGAAACTTTGCGCAGTTTTCCTAGACTTTAGCAAGGCTTTTGATACTGTGGACCATAGCCTTCTAATCTCCACATTGAAGAGCACAGGACTTGACTGTGGATCCTTGCAATGGTTTATGGAATACCTGGTAGGTCGGCAGCAACAAGTCAAAGCTGAGGGGCAGCTCTCCCCTCTCAAACCTCTGCTCAGTGGGGGTGCCACAAGGATCTATTCTGGATCCATTGCTCTTCACAATCTATATCAACAACACCGATTTGGGCATCAACAAGGCTAAAATACATCTGTTTGCGGACGACACAGTGGTTTACATAAGTCGTCCCGACAACACAAGCCGCCTGTGCAGACCTACAGGAAAAATTTGACTTGCTACAGACTCAGCTTCTCCACAAAAAGCTTCTCCTGAATGCGAAAAAGACGAAGGCCATGCTGTTTGTACCGCATAACTGGATACTAATCCGGCCAGCTCCGGGACACTGCCTCTGATCACAACTTTTCTAGGAGAGAAATTGGATTTTACCCCCAAGTTTAAATACTTAGGATTGTGGCTTGACCAAAATCTTACATTGGCAGAGCATGTTGAAGAACTGGTAAAGAAGCCAAGGCAGAGACTGGGCCTATTCTACAGAATTAGTAAATTCCTCACCTGTGATGCCAAACAGAGACTATTCCAATCAACTTTTCTCTCCCTACTTGACTACGGTGATTTTTATGTTGGCGCACTTGCGCAGCCAACATCTTGCGACAGTGGGGATTTGGAGGTGCGGTCACTGTTGGGCGAATGCAGGGCACGCATCAGTAGGTGTGTCCCTCATTCCCCAATCAGCCTGCATGCCAGCACCACACTATGCATACTAATGTGGCGAGCACATCTAAGGAAAGGTCCGCTGCAATCCGAGCGCTCGTCAGGCATAAAAGGACCCTTCCTCAAATGCTGTACATTGTCGCTGCATGATGAGGCGGCCACTAACTGCCAACTTCGGGTGCCCAACTCTGCCGGGTTTACTGTGGCTGCAAATCTCTGTCGACGGGGCCCACCCCCGTAGGCATAAAGCAGTCCCCCCCATTTCTTTTTATGCCAAGGTGCCCAATCCCCCGGCTCTTGCCTCACCCCCTTTCCTTGTGTGCCGACAGGGTGGCCCAATTCCTGTTGGCAAAATTAACCCCCCTTTATGCGTGCGTCACGAGGGTGCCCAATCCCCTGTCTGCTGCAGCAACCCCCCGTCCCGCGATGTTGGTTTTTTTCCCCTGTAACATAAAACGGTCCCTCGTGAGTGTCCTCGAGTCCCTACCCACCACCCGCACCCACCCACAGCGCACCTTGTTCTCCCCACCCCCCATCCATACTTACCTCCGGAGTCCAGCACGATCTTCGGGGGACCGGGAACACGTCTGCACTCTTCAAAGCCGACCGTGAACGGAGGAAATGCCGGTAAGCTGTATAATGGGATAGATAGGGTTTTTTCAACTTTGCTGCATATCTCACTCATTTCTTGGAACTTTTGCACCAAATTTTCAACATGGGGTTTTCGTGACCCCTCTTCATGAATTCTGTTACAGTTATGATGTTAATCGGTCCTGAAAGGTGATCTCACAGTCACTGCGCAGAATCACCTTCCAGGGCCGGATCGCATAAGGACAGTGGCAGTGTTCATGAGGTAGGCTGTCAAAAGCCTATGTTGCAAATCTAGTGGGAAAAAATAGGCTGTTTCACGAGTGTCGTTGCGCAGTTGTTCACCTGCACACTGACTTGGGAATCTGCAATATTTCATGCCACATTTTCAACATTGTCATTTTCTACACCTCCTTGTGAACAGTACAGCTGTCATTTTCATGCGCTAACACCGCGGTCGCTGTGGGAAATCAGTGTTCGCGGCAGATTACAAAAATGACAGTTACACTGTTCATGAGCAGGATTTCCATATAGAGGTTGAGGTTCCTGAGGTGCTGGAACTTGCATAGGAACCGGTGTAACTGGTGTGGGAAAAGGGACCACAGACTGTACGGCTTGCAAAATCTGTAAAGCCTTGGCAATGTCCTCAGCTGAGGGCATATTTTGCTCGTCTGCTGGGAGCTCCTTAGCCCTCTCAGCCAGAGGCGCAGTGACATGTTTTTAATTTTTTTTCTGAAATGGGACACCTTCTCAGTCTTATCTACTTTGTCGGCATCCTTGGGCTTATTCTTGTCCTTATTGGGGACAGAGGAAAAGGAGGAGTTTCCTCTGCAACACTAGCAGAGGCAGAAGCCATTTCCTCGAATTTTTTTAGATCTCTTTTTCAAAGTCTTGGGACAGAAAAGTTTTACAAATTTCACAATTTGAAAATATATGACTAGTTCCCAAACAAACACACAAAGGGAATGCTTGTCTGATTTTGCTATAACCTGACCACAAGACTCACAATATCTAAAATCAGTGGGTCCTGTGCATTTTTTTAGGCTTATCAGCAGGGGACCTCCGACACTGAGCAAAGTACATAAATGTAAATGATAGCGACAAAATAATCTGTTCCCTGGAACCGGCAAATTAAACCACTATCAGTTCCAGGAACAGAGCGCTAATCGGTTCCTTGACCGAAAATAAAACTAAATTTAAGTAAAAATACAGTTGACGGATCCTATAGGGAACTGTCGAGTAAGCAAGAATTAATGCTTAATTTGAGGTAAAAACCTCACAAACAGCAGCGAATCCCTCGGTTCCACAGAACCATGAGGGAGCCGCGAAAAAACGATAAAAAACAATAAACCACTAATAATCTATACCAAACTAACTTACAAGGCAGCAGCAATCTGCGATTAATAACTTAAAACGGTACTTAAACCAACCAAATTAAAGGATCTAAGTAAGCTGAAGGAGAGCACTCCGGGACATCTTCACTGGCAGGCCAAGTACAGAATCTGAAGCACTCAAAGTGCAGCAATTACTAGGGCAGCAGTTTAAAACTGGCAAAGACAATGAGAGTTCTATCAATTGCATAGCATTCCATTTCTCTGGGCAGTTCAACACAGGAGGCTGACTGTTTCAGTTTAATCATAATGAGCGATTCATGGGGTTAGAAGGTATTATAACTACGGGGATGTTATCAAGGGTACTTTGTCTTTACGGGTAATCACAGCTACCTACCTTCTAGCAGACTTCACAGGCCTTACAATAATCCAACACTTCTTGGTAAAAATCTAAAGAGGAGCCTGCACAGGGTTCCAGGATAACTGCCTTCACCTGGTCATAGTCCTTCCAGAGTTGGGAGTCCATATGGTCATAGGTGAGTTGGGTCTTACTGGTTAAGCAGGGGGCTAAGCAGACCACCCACTGTTGCCATGGCCACCTATAGGCTTCTGCTACTCTCTTGAAGCTGGTTAAACAGGCCTCAATGGCATTATTTTTGCCCTCCTCTCCCCCAAAAAAAAAAAAAACACTCATATTCTACTCCTCCCCGACTACCGCGTGTCACCACTTCTCCCTACCCCCTTAGCCCTGCACTCCTATTTTCCCTTTCTCCTCCTCCTCTTCTCCTCCCCCCCATCTCCTCTAGGCCCCTCCTCTCTTACCACACATATATCCTCCCCCTCTGACATATGCTGGCAAAGCCTACACTGGCTGCTCCCCCCCTCTTCCTCTTCCTCCACTACCCCTCCTCTTATCCCACTCCTATTCTCCACATTCCTCATCGCCACTCTACTCCTCATGCCGTGCTTGGACAAAGCCTATAGTGGCTGCTTATCATACTCATTTGTATACTCACTCCTGGTGTACCCACCTCTTATGCGGGGCTCATCCTACATCACACAAGAAACAATAATTTCTGCTCTCCCAATTTAGCTTGTATCCTAAGTGTTTGACATGCTGTTGACTAGTTTTCTGAGTCTGTCAATACCTTAAGCACTTATGTAACTCCTGTTCTTCTATGCAATTGCCTCGTAACTACCACTGAATTCTGTAACCCAGTTCTAATTACTGTAATGTTTCGTGTTTATATTGTTGTTGTACCCATCGGCCTGGAGCCTTTATAAAATATAGTCTATGACTCAAAGGTATTAATCGCAATCTCAAATAAATAAAGTATCCTGCCACAGCTTAGTCATTTTCACATTTCACAGCGCCATCCATGATTTCTGTATCCCAAGTATAGGGACTGGGACCGGGGCACAGTCCCTTTCTTCGAGGGCCTGGAACATCTCTCTCTCTCCCTCCAATTTTCTCCATCTTATTCACCTCTTTTTCTTTCCTTTTCTCAGCCCTGAGCTGTTGTGTGGATATCCACTTAATAAAATCTGCTAAGTCTTTAGGGGGGTTTGCATCTCCCACTTCCTCTACCTTGATTCTGCCACAGTACCCTCTGGCTCTTTCTTCTGGAAGGTCTTGGGCTTACCATCAGGGTCAGTCTGTTCTCCGTCCAACATGGCTCTGGTCAGGACACCTCTTGGTATAGATGGCCACCTCCTTCTTTGGCCCCACTCGGACCCAGGCTTGCACTGAGCTCTTCCTCTGGTCTGGGTACTTGATTACCACCTTTCCCACTAACGCCACACATGAGGAGTTGTGGGTGTAGACAGTGAGGATAGAGGTTCAGTAAACAACAGTGGTTCCCAAAATGCTACTTTATTTATTAACAAAACAAAAAAACCTAAATACAAGTTCCAAATGCAGTGGGAACTTTGCTTGGAGTGACAGAACCACCACAATGCTAGGTAGAAGCAGCAGCAGAGAACAACAGAGCATCTACAATATCGCAGAAACATAGAAGCTGTTGGCAGAAAAGGACCTCCTGGCCCACCTAGTCTGCCCTAAGGTCCCTACCTACTGTGCAACCATAGACCCTAACTGATCTCTGCCTCACCAGCCCTGTTACCGAAGTCCCCCTGTGTCTATCCCATGCATGTTGGAGAGCCTGGTACCGTTTGGTACCCACCACCTCTGCTAGGATTCTGTTAAGATGTCCACCACCCTTTCTGTAAAGAAGTATTTCCTCACATCCCCTTTAAGTCTCCCCCCAATTCCAGCTTCATAACATGCCCCCTTGTCCTTGAGCATCTCTTTCAGAGCAAAATGCCACCCTCCTGAACCTTACTAATACCTTTAACGTATTTGAATGCATCCATCTTGTCTCCCCCTTCTCTCCTTTGATCTAGAGAATACATATTTAACGCCCTGAATCTTTCCTCGCAGGGCTTCTGATGTGGGCCATGCACCACTTTGGTTGCCCTTCTCTGTACTGCCTCCACCCGATCTATGTCCTTCCTGAGATGGGGCCTCCAGAACTGGACATAGTACTCCAGGTAGGGCCTCACCATTGATCTATACAGGAGTAACACTATCTCCCTCTTTCTCCTGGTGATACCCCTCCCTAAGCACCAAGGCATTCTACTATCCTTTCTTACTGCCTTATCACACTGCTTTGCTACCTTCAGGTCATCAGATAGGATGACCCCCAGATCCCTTTCCTGTTCTGTGGTTAACACCCCCAATGACACACTGCCCTTTGATTTCTGTGCCCCAGATGCAAAATTTTGCACTTTTTGGCACTGAAGCCTGGTTTCCAAAACCTTGACCAGCCTTCCAGCTTTTTCAGATATTCCCTCATCACCCCCCCATGTGTCCACTCTGTTGCAGATTTTTGTGTAATCTGCGAACAGGCATACTTTTCCTTCTAGCCAGTCCCAGTACTGACCCCCGAGGCACTCCGCTGGTTACCTTACCTTTTTCCCGAGTGTACCCATTTTACTATCTTTGGACCCACTCCCAGGCTAACATACTAAAATGCCAGCAGAATAGGCCTAACGGTCTCTCGAGTCTGCTCGATTTTCAGCACCCACACTGAGGGCCGATTCTGGTGTCCCCTCCTCCCCCTTGGGTTATACTGTCCCCAGTCCCAGATGTTCCACCTGTATTGGGCCTGGTCAGATTTACCCTCCCCTTGTACCTGTCCCATATCCTCTTAAACTCCTCCACAGTCTCCACCTCTACCAGCTCCCTGGGCAGTGCATTCCATGGCTCCACCACCCTTTCAGTGAAATAACATCTCTTCCTCTCCTCTCTGAGCCTGCCCCCTTTCAGCTTACACCTGTAACCTCTTGTTGCCCCACCCTCCTTCCTCTGGAGCACCCCGACTGGGCCTTCTTTATTGATCCCTTTCATGTACTTAAAAACCTCTATTATGTCCCAAAGTCCCTCCTCTCCTCCACGGTGTACATGTCAAGCTCCTTGAACCTCTCCTCATAGGTACTCTCCCCAGGCCCCAGATCATTTTGGTTGCCCTCCTTTGGACCCTCTCTAGGAGTGTAATGTCCCTCTTTAAATGTGGTCTTCAAAACTGTACACAATACTCGAGGTGTGGCCTAACCAAGCAGTTGTACAGTGGAAGGATCACTTCTGCATTTCTGGAGGTAATCCCCCTAGCGATGCATCCCAGCATCCTATTTGCCCTTGCCGCTGCCCTCCTACAGGTCTCAGAGTTGTTCAATTTGACGTCTACCACTACCCCCAGGTCCCTCTCACCCTCTGTGACTTGAATCATGTCTCTTCCTAGGTTATACCCCTGGCCTGGATTTCTGACTCCCAGGTGCAGAACCTTGCACTGCCCCACATTGAATTTTAGTGTCCATTTTCCCGATCACTTTAACCAGAGCCTCCAGGTCCTCCTACAAGGCCACCCTCCCCTCCTCCCCATTCACCACTACAAGCAGCTTTGAGTCATCTGCAAAGAGACTTCTCACTCCTGATCCCCCTCCTGATGTCTGAGATATAAGCGTTGAACAGGAGTGGCCCCAGCATGGACCCCAGGGAACTCCACCAGTAAACCACATTGGGGATGAGGCTAATCCTCCAACCACCACCACCACCTTCTGAGTACGCTCAGAGAGCCAATTTCCTATCCATCTTAACAACTGTCTCCTTACCCCCCCCCCATTTCCTTCAGCTTAGCCAGCAGGCCACTGTGGGATACCAAATCAAACGCCTGCTTAAAATCCAGAAAGAGGACGTCCACTGGCCTACCCTGGTCCAGGGCCCTCGTCACCCAGTTATAGAACTCAACAAGGTTTGTCTGGCACGATCTTCCCGTGACAAAGCCGTGCTGCCCATCGTAAAAGTACCCAGTTTGCTCCAGTAACCCACCTAGCCTTTCCTTGACAATACCCTCCTTCACCTTGCCAACCACCGATGTCAGGCTAACAGGCCTGTAATTTCCCACCTCCTCTCTTGATCCCCCCTTGTGGAACAGCACAACATGGGCCACCCTCCAGTCTTGGGGCACCCACCCAGTCCTCAGAGAGATGTTGAAAAGCACTGCTAGAGGGCCTGCCAGGACATTCGCCAGTTCCCTCAGCACCATGGGATGCATCTCATCTGGCCCAGGTGCCTTCTCCGTCCGAAGGGACCTGATGGCTTCCCTTACTCTCTCTACTGGGAACCTCCACGTCCTCCCCCTTTTCACCCTGCACTGCTGGGCCCCCACCTGTCTGTGGTGGCCACTCCCTTTCCCCGGACCCATCAGGGCCCCTGGTCTCTACCGGTCCCACCCCTTGCTCTGGTTTGCCCCCGCTCCCCTGGCAAGACACAGCCCCTCCATCCCCCCTGGTAAAAACTGAGGCAAAGTACTCATTTAGGACTTCTGCCCGTGCCCCCGCCTCCTGTGCCCAACCATCCCCTATCCTTATGTTGCTGATCTGTCCCTTACTTTCCTTTTAACCCCTATGTACCTAGAGAACCCCTTGTTCCCCCTCCAGATTCCACTGGCCAAGGACTACTCCTTTTTTGCCTTAGCTGCTCTCACCACCCTGGTGACTCTCTTGGCTGTCAGCTCATATTCCTCCTGATCCCTTTCACTCCTCGAAGGGACTATACGCCACCTTATTTTCCCTCACCACCTCCTGTACCTCCCAGGGCCACCATCAGGATTTTCTGGCCTTACCGGATTTACACCTTTCCCTTGCGTAGGATCTGGTGACCTCCTGTATTCACCGCCTAATGATCCCCCCACCTGCTGTCAGCATCCATATCCGGCCTTATCCTGTCCAGGCGATCTTTAAGAATCCTTCCCATCTCCCTGAAGTCTGCACCCCTAAAGTCAGTTACTACCGTCCTTGTTCGGCTTTCCTCCCCCCCCAGGTCCAGGAAGAACCAGACTGTGGCATGATCACTCCCCACCAACGGGTCCCTCACCTCGAGGCCCCAATCTGATCACTGTCCGCCAGGACCACGTCCAGTGTCTGGGCCTCCTTAGTTGGCTCACCCACCTGTTGTGTCAAACGCATCCTGGAAGGCATCCAGCAGCCTCTGCTCTCTAGCCACTGGTGACGTCATGGTCCCCCAGTCTGTTCCTGGCATGTTAAGGTCCCCCATTACCACTACCCTTCCCTTTCCCAATCTACAGTGTCAATCAAGATTTGCCACCAAACTTTCTTCCAGAACCTCCGCCAGTGCTGGTGGTCTGTATGCTAATCCAACCTTTACTCTTACCCCCCTGCGTCAGCAAGGTGACCCAAATAGCCTCCAAGTTTCCCTCTGCCTCCTCTACACCTCCAATATCCATGCCATTTCTGACTAACAGTGTTACACCCCCCTTCCCTCCTCCCTCTCTTTTGTGAACATAGTGTAGCCCTCCAGATTTCGGTCCCACTCGTGCCCTTGAGTGGCCCAGGTCTCAGTGACTGCTGCCACATCTACCTCCCCCTCAACTAGCATCGCCTGGAGCTCACGCATTTTATTTCCTAAGCTCCTGGCATTTATCAGGACCACTCTCCACCCCTTCTCCCTCCTCTCCCTTGAGCTCCCATTTCTCAGCTCCTGCACCCTGCCTGGTGACCCATTTCCATATCTCCCTAGCCCCCTAGAGGAGTGGAGACCATGTCCCTCATTTATCGTATCTGCTGGCACTCCCCTTTTCTTGATCCTTCCCCCCTTCACAAGTTTAAACCCCACCTTTCGCTGATGAACCCAGCTAGTTTGAGCTTAAGGATTTCCTTCCCCTCCAAATTAAGGTGGAGCCTGTCCCTAGCGTACAGCCCCTTACCCTCCCAGAGTCTACCCCCAGTCCCCACCAGGCCATACCCCAATTCCCACACCCCTCCCTAAAACCACTGATTTATCTCCCTAATCTTCATCTTGTTTTCCCCACTAGCCCTTGGCACCGGCAGGATTTCCGAAAAGGAGATCTTACAGCTTATGGAAAGGCATACCCTGGCCAACTTCCGGAACCTTGCCTGAATTTCTAGTTCACCATTACCATTTATGTCGTTTGTCCCCAAGCGCACTACAATGGCCGGGGCCCCCCCGCACTCCCTTGCCAAGGAATACAACTCATGCTTGGCCTTGTGCACCGTCAGGCCTGGGTGGCATCTGGTTCTGATCAGACAGGTTTTACCCTCCCCTGCCCCTCCCACTGGATGCCTCTGATCATGCAGTCCCCCAGTAGCAGTATTCTAACCTCCTCCTTGTCTCCCTGTTCACCCCTCTGGTTCCCCCTCCTTCCATGCCCTTCCTCATCCCTTTGTCCGGATTCCCCCCCAACCGGCTCCTTGCACCTCCCACAATCTGGGTGTTGAAGGTACAGCCTTCACTATTGTCCCTGGTCACCTCCTCTACCCGTGTCCTGGCCTTCCTTATCCCCCCAACCCGAGTATCTTTCTCTGTATCTCTTTCCCCACTCCTCAATAATCCATCCGTCCTATCCATTTGCCTACTTGGGTTTCTGCTCGTTATCATCCCATTTACATCCTGTGCCTTCCTGCCTGTTGTGCTCCCGTTCCATACCATCCAGCCTCCTCCTTGTTCCCCTGATCCTCCCTTTTCTTCTCCCCTCCTACCCCTCTTCCCCCATCCTGTCCGGGACCCCCACTACAACTCTACTACCACCACCACCACCTCCCCCTCCTCCTCCTCCACATACCCTTCTTCTACCAGGCTGCCCACAGCTTGCTTACCAGGTGGTCAGTGGCTCAAGAAAAAAAAAAAAAAAAAAAAAAAACCTGTGATGTAGGTGTTTAATGCATGCAGCCCAACAACACAATTCCCACACTTAGTCAGCGGTTCACCCCCACCCTTGTCTTTTCAGTGGCTCAGTAGGCAGCCCACTCGTCTCTGAGGCTGGGAGATTAGAGGGCTGTGGGTTCAGTTCCCACATCTGGCACTTGGGTTAATATCCCAATACTAACACTGTAGTGCAGCATGAGGGGGGTGCTGCACTTCTGAGGTGCCGTCTTTCAGATGAGACATTAAATTGAGGTCCCATCTGCCTGGATTGGTGGTAGTTCAGGTGGATGCTAAAGATCCCATGGCACTTATCGAAAAAGAGTAGGGGAATTTTTTTTATTATAGACGTAAAAAAAAAAAAAAAAAAATCAAACAAATACAAACAGTGTGAACTCACACAAAAGGAAGATACAAATCATAAGAAAAGCAAAATAAGTATTAAAGTCATACATTTGTCTGAAAATAAAGTACCCAGAATCTGAAGCATATCCAACTACATGCATAGATCCCCCCTCCCGTACTAAAAGAGTAGGGGAAGTTCTTATTAAATCATAACAAAAAATATAAAATGATCAGTATCGTGTCATACTAAAACAAAGAGAAAAAAAATCAAACATAACTAAGTATTAAGTCATACATCCCCAAAACATAAGGAAAACATCAGCAACAATAGACATTTGAAATACCCCTCCCCACCCCACCTCCACTATAGTAACAGGGGGAGCTTGATGAAATCTCAACAAAGCATAACAGAGTTGTGTAATCCAATATGGTAAACAGACATAATCGAAAATAAGAAAGAAACAGAAAAATAAAGCCATAAAATCATAAGTATGTATACATACAAACCCTGGCCATAAGAGAACCAGCATAAACCCACCCTCCCGTCCCCACCGAGGAGTAAAGAAATTTCACATTATAAAATTCAAAAGGAAAAACAAAGACAAACAGAACGAAAGCACATAAAAAAAAAAAAAAAAAAAAAAAATGACACAAATCAGAAGAAAACCAATGAAACAGTAAATGCAAACATGGTTAGACCAGAAAATAATAAAAACCTAAAGCACATCAAAGCAGATCCCCCCCTCACTAAAAGAGAAGGGGAATGTTCACCATATCACTTAAAATCAGAAGCCGAAGCAGTGCAACATATATACAGAAATAGCAATTGAAATGATCTCAATGAAAGTAAAAGATCATCCCAGAGGTTCAATTCACAGAAAGCCAAATAGCATCCTCATGCTAAAATAGTAACCACTAGAAACCCCCAAAAAATCAATGATCCCCACCCAAGACCCCGCGCAGAGGCAACAGAGATACAGACGCATCCCTCCCCCCACACCTTCCTAGTGAGAAAGCTCCCCTGGTCTTACCCGCCAGGAAAAAATAATGCCGTAAGAGAAGAAATCCAATAACTCAACCTGTGTCCAGCCAAGACATCTTTCTCCACCACAACCTATAAAGGTCAGGATGTACCCTCTCCCTTTCCATCATCTGCCATCTAATAACATCTCTTTTAATGTTTTGCACAATCTGACTCTCTGATTTCAGCTGTTTCCTAAGTGTTAAACAACACCGTGCCAGCCAGAGCTGATAAACTATAAAACCCATCAAAAGTCTAACGGTAATATCATAAATCACCCATGAACCGGGCAACACCCCCTCAGTCCAAATACCCACAGACTGCCCCCGAAATGGGTTCAATGGCCAGGCCGTATGAAAAACAGACCAAAAGGACATAGCAAAGGGACACTCAGTAAAAAAGTGTGATAAGGATTCAACAATGCCCAAACAGGTATCCTCCCTAGGACAAAATCTCTCTGCTAGTTCTTTATGCTTTAAATTCCCTTTCACACCAAATTTTTTTATGCAAAGCCACAGAAAGTCCCATAAGTATTTAAGGACCCTCTTACTGGACAATAACCCCAATTTAGAATGTTGATCTGCTATAGGCAAGTCTAAAAACCATGGATCAGCATAAAAAAAACTTCTCACCACACCAGAATACAATTGCTTCCAAGAGTACATACAAATGGCCTGTTTAGTTATCAGCCAAGCCTTCAATTTCCCAAACAAGCCCTTAAAAACAACTAGGAAGCCGAGACACCCTAGTTTGCCGGGGCAAAACTGCAGAAGGATCCCACTTATCAATCAACTGCCCAATAACATCACCCACCCATAGGGACCATACCTTAGAGCCCCACTTTAACAGAGGAGTCAAATTATAGGACAGAAATGTAACATAAAAAAACACCACCAGGTTCAACATCCCTACACCACCTTCGCCAACAGATAAATAAGTAATACCCCGTTTCACCGGCTTCAGTCTGCTACCCCATAAGAACAAGAAAAAAAAAAAAAAAAAAAAACACAGCATACAAAGTAGTCTCCAAGGACAGTGGGGGGTACACTGCAGCCAAAACACAAAAAATAGGGTAACAAAAAAGTTTTGATAAGATAAATGCATTTTGCTTTTGACTTCTGCCCTCTATTCCAACGTGCCACCCTATCTTTAGCCACCACCAACTGTGTTTCCCAGTTATATGTAGGAGCATTTGGCCCACCCAAATAAACACCTAAAATTCTTCTCTAACCAAAATCGATAGAGATATGCCAAATTAAGGCAACATCAGCAGCAGCAGCATCATATCCCAACTGTAATATTCCACTCTTGAAAGAACTGATAGCAGAACCAGAAACACCAGAAAAGGGTTTCTAATATCATAAGGGCTACATTAGCAGAAGTACTATCAGCCAGAACCAACACCAAATCATCCCGCATATGCTACTGTCGCAACTGGGACATCCTCACAACCAACAGATAAACTAGTAATTTGTGGAGCCCTATTCAGGGCATAGAGTAAGGGGTCCAATGACAGCACATATAACAAAGGGCTTAGAGGACAGCACTGACGTACCCCCTATGCACCATTATCCTACGCCCTGTCCAGCCATTAATACTAGGCAGTAAACTAATATTCCTGTAACACGTTTTCACCCATGCTATAAACTGCAAAGGCTTTATACTGATCTAAGCAAACAAGATGACGAAAAACCTCTTGTGAGGTTCCTTTCTGCAGAATCTCCCCGAGTAGGATAAGAGCGTCCTGAACTCGCCGCTTCGGAACACCACTAAATTAAGGATGGACCAAATCCTCCAAAACCCCACGTAATCTTTTACCCAGAACCTTCACTGAAATTTTATAATCCGTATTCAGTAGTGTCAAGGGTCTCCAATTATCCAAATCACCCCTTTCCCCTTTTTTTTATAAATCAACAACAATAAGCCCAGCAACATGCTCTCAGGGAGATTCCCAGACTGCAACCCCACATTAAGTACCTCACCCAATTCTACCCCCAAAACTGCCCAGATATCTTTGTACACTTCATGAGGCAGACCGTGAGAACCCGGGGCAGTCCCTGCCTTTAGGGCCCAGATAACCGACCTGAGTTCCTCCAAAGATAATGGTGCAGTAAGAGAAACTCCCAAACCTGAAGCTAACTGAGGTAACGGACAACCCAGCAACCAAGAATGCACAGAATCAAGTGAAAAGGGAGTACTCATAAAAGCCTTGAAAACATAAGTATGGATTTCGGACAAAATACCAACATTCGAAGTGACCCCATCTCCCTGAGCAGTATGTAACTACGTCATACTTTGTGACTCTCTCATAAAACTAGCAGATTCAAATGGCAAAGTAACCCTCTCTGACCCAGAAATCCCATACTTATGCTTCTTTTCCATCTCACCTAACACTTTCAGATGTAGACGGGCCAGCTCAGTCTTTAAACCTTTAATGGTATCCTGACACCCAGAACCCCCCTGTTGTCTGAAAGCGGACCAAAAAGCAATACGCTCTCTTAAATACTGCATTTCATTATGCCTCTGCTTCCCATTAATTACGACCCACTTTTTGAAAATACACCCTAATATACCAGCCCGGTGGCACTGAGGGTTGAGGGGCTTCGCCACACCTCGTGTCACGCCAGCAACCCGGGTTCGGAAACGAGCCCAGGAGCTGGGGGTCGGCAGGAAGGGAGTAGGATTGAGCATCCTGAGGACAGCTCTCCTCTCCCTGGGGTGGGATCCAGGGGCATCAGCGCAGTGGTGACCTCCGGTGGAGGCCAGAGGCATTACTGTAGCTAGAACACATCCAGAGGGGCGCCGCAGCTAGCGTCTGGTAGCTCCGTGTTGGCGTCATTACGTGCCGCGTGCGTGGGGGTAAAAGGAAAAAATACCTTAGGCGCTGCTTGATGGCGGCCCGCGGCGCTGCCCGGCTTCAGCCTTGGATGCTCCTCTGATCGGGATCCGCCCCCTGGATCCCACGGTGGTGGTTATGTGCCCGCCGCGGTGGATCGCTGTGCAGGACCGAGGAAGCGGTAAGAGCTTGGGGTTTGGGGAAGGGTAAGGGCTAAGAGGTCAGGCTGGACTGGGGAACCATAGGTAACCCCCGGCCGCAGAAGAACTATTAAAAAAAAAAAAAAAACACCTAATATTGACTTTGGTGTCCTCCTACCACTCATTCAAATTATCATATAGAAAGAAAACAGACTGGCGGGCAAGCAAAAGAGAATGCAACCCCTCCCTTATGTTGGAGATGTCCAATAAAGTAACATTTAATTTCCAGATACCAGGCCCCCTCTAGGCCTCAGGCACATCCCCTAAAACAAGCTTCAACAGTAAATGATCAGAAGTAGCTACATCCTGCAACAGTTGAGACTAAATGAGCAATCCAGGGGAAAGAAGAAAAAATTACTCACCTTAGTAATGTTGTTTCTTCTAATGGAGTCTTGCTATATTATGACATATGCAGTTTGACCCAGCCTTCGAACTGCTCCGGAGGTGAAAGAGTTAACTTTCCATGCCAGGCATGGAATCCTGAGCGCGAGCTCGGTTGAAAACTCTGTCTGTTGTTCTTCAAACTCAAACTGTCAGATCTTTCGAGCAAAACTCACTAAGATTCTGTGTGGAAGCTGTAAACCTACACTAGCCAACTGGCTACTAAAATATTAACCATTTTTGGTCCCAAAACAAAGACTGAAGTCAGGGGATCCAAAATAAAACATAACACCCAAACACCCCAAAAAACAAAGGGGTGAAAACAAGGTGGGCATCTACTAAGTGCCAACACTGCACTGCCCACCCACATCCCAAAAGCAGAGGTTCTGAGAGGGGCAGGCAGGGGGGGAGGTCATAATATAGCAAGACTCCATTAGAAGAAACATTACTAAGGTGAGTAATTTTTTCTTCAAACAACATAAAGTCTTGCTATATTATGACATATGCAGACTACACAGCAGTACCTCCATGGAGGAGGGACAGAACCTACTTAGGAAATAGGCTCTGAAGCAATAGCTGTGTTAAACCCGAGCATCACTCCCTAGCCTGGATGTCCAGAGAGTAATGCTTGGTGAAAGTGTGAACTGTTTTCCAGGTAGCTGCTTGACATATCTCTATGATAGGGATGTCCCTGGCTGCAGCCAGGGACGGAGCAGTACCTCTGGTAGAGTGAGCCCTCAGGCCTGAGGGGGGGAACCTTACCCAGTTTTTGATAACAAAATTGGATACAAGAGACAATCCACCTGGCAATGGATCTTTTAGTGGCAGGTTTCCCTTTACCAACCTCACCAAAAGTGAGGAATAGTTGGAGAGAGTCAAACCTGTGACCCTTGGTACGCTCTATGTAGTAACTAAGGACTCTCTTCACATCTAAGCTGTGCAGCCTCCTCTCGCCAGAGGAGGAATGGTCAGTGAAGTACACTGGACGAGATATAGATTGATTAAGGTGGAAATCTGAAACCACCTTAGGCAAGAACTTCCTGTTAGTCCTGAGGACCACCTCATCTCTGTGAAAGGAGATAAAATCAGACTCCACTGACAAAGCTTGTGCGTCTGGCAGAAGTGATGGCTACCAGAAACACAGTTTTCCAAGTCAAGTACTTAAGCTCCGCTGAAGACAAAGGCTCAAAGGGGGGTTGCATAAGCTGAGCAATGCAAACATTAAGATCCCAGGCGGGAGCAGGGTCCCTGAATGGAGGGTTGGTGTGCCTTGAAAAACTTGGAGAATACAGGGTGAGCAGAAAGAGAAGAGGGCTTTCCTGCTGATATAAAAGCAGAGACAGCTGCCAAGTGCACTTTCAGGGTAGCTGGCCTCAGCCCCAAAGTATTTAAGTGGACCATATAATCCAGGATTGTGGGCAAATCAGCAGATTCTGGGGAAATATGCTTTCCAGAGCACCAAATGGAAAACCTTTTCCATTTAGAATTATAAGTAGCCCTGGTGGAAGGCTTCCTAGAAGCTTCAAGATATCGAGTACACCTTGAGAAAGGTGTAGGTCAGCAAACTCTTAACTCTTCAAGAGCCAGGCCTTGAGACTGAGGGATTTGAGATTCGGGTACCAAACTCTCCCCTGGTCACAGGTTAACAGATTATGATTCCTGGGAAGACACAGGGGAAGGTGGACTGCTAAGGACAGAAGGAGTGGATACCAGGGCTGTCTGGCCCAATCTGGAGCAATCAGAATCATCTTGCAAGGTTGAGATCTGATTTTGACTAGCACTTTTAACAAGGAGGGGAAGGCATAGAGAAACTTCCCTTCCCAGTTGAGAAGGAAGGCATCCAGAGGGACTGAGCCCAACACTGGGGGCCTGCAGCAAAATAGCGGAAGTTGGTGATTGTCTGGGGCTGCAAAAAGATCTATCTGAGGGGTGCCCCACCTGGCAAATACTACCTCCAGTACTAGGGGATCCAGAGCCCATTCGTGATGGCCCTGGGAAATCCTGCTGAGAGCATCTGCCAGGACATTGTCCTTGCCTGGGAGGTGAACTGCCATGAGGGAGGTGTTCAGGGAATAAACCAGAGACCACAACTTCATTGCCTCGGTGCACAAGGCCGAAGACCGAGTGCCCCCTTGCTTGTTGATGTACCACATTGTAGTGGTGTTGTCTGTTCTGACCTGCACCACTTTGTTCTGAACAGATGCAGAAAAAACCTGAAGTGCTAGAAAAACTGCTTTGAGTTCCAACAGACTGATGTGGAGCAGAGACTCCTGAGGGGACCACAAACCCTGGGTGGTGAGGTTGCCCATGTGAGTTCCCCACCCCAAGAGGGACGCATCTGTAGTAAGGGTCAAGGAGTGAGATTGAGGGATGAAAGGAACCCCTTGTCTCAGATTGCTCTGATCTTGCCACCACTGTAGGGCCTGGATCAAGGTTCGAGTTACTGGGATCAATTTGGTTAGAGGATCTCTCCTTTGAGACCAGAAGGCTCTCAAATGGAACTGAATGTCCCTCATCTGAAATCTTGCTCCCTGCACTACTGCTGTGGAGGCAGCCATGTGCCCTAGGAGCTGCAGAAAATGCCTTGCTGGTCGAGAGACCTGCAGAGTGAAGGAGGAGGAGGCCAGAGCCACCAAGGTCTTTGCTCTTTCTAGAGGGGAGGAAAGCTCTGGTCTGCTTTGTGTCCAGTTCTGCGCCTATGAAGGTGAGTAGTTGAACAGGTTCTAGAACTGACTTTGGGAGATTGAGAAGGAAACCTAGAGATGTAAGCAGCTGCTGGGCAACCTGAAGGTGTAATCTGACTAGGTCTGGAGACTGGCCCACTATGAGCCAGTCATCCAGGTAAGGAAAGATGGCAATCTTTTGCCTTCTTAAATGAGCAATTGCTACTGCCAGGCATTTTGTGAATACCCTTGGGGCAGAGGTGAGGCCGAAGGGCATTGCTCTGAACTGGTAATGGCCTGCAGGCAGTTCGAATCTGAGGTACTTTTGGTGGGAGCTTCTGATGAGAACATGGAAGTAGGCATCCTTGAGGTCCAGGGACACTAGCCAGTCCCCTGGCCTTAGAGAGGGTAAAATAATTCCCAGAGTCGCCATTTTGAATTTTGGTTTTAAAAGGTGCTTGTTTAGGTATCTGAGATCCAGGATGGGCAGCCATTCTCCTGTCTTTTTTGGGGTAAGGAAATACCTGGAGTACAGTCCTTTGCCCTGGTGTAGGGAGGTACCCTTTCTACAGCTCTGACAGCCAGGAGGGTAGAGACTTCTGTTTCCAGGCGAGAGCCTCTGATGGATTTGCAGGTGGAAAGGATCTGGTTCTCATCTTTGAAAATTTTTGAAGCTGAGAACCAGTCCCTACTACTACTTCCAGGACCCACTTGTCTGATGTTAAAGACTCCCAGTCCTGGGCTGAAGTAAGCCAGCCTGCCGCTAAAGGAATGAAGAATCGCCCTGGCCCTCCCATCAGGGTGCCTGTTTGGCAGGGGCTTTAGGCTGAGGGTGGGAGCAGGCCTGCTCGTACCCCGTCTGCCTCTCCCTCTGGGCATAGGCTGAAGAGGAGGCCTGGGCTTGAAAAAGGTCTGTGAAAAGGCCTGCCCCTGCAAAGCTGCCTCTGAGGAGTGGCCTCCTTCCTTGGCCTGTGCACTCCTATAAGTGGTCCTATACTCATCCATTTTCTTCATGTAAGTCTCTGTCTGTTCCCAAACAGAGTTTACCCACAACAGGAAAATCCATGGCCTTAGCCTGGGTATCCTGTGACAGGCTAGTACACCTGAGCCAAGCCATTCTGAAACCACAGATGTAGCCATGACTCTTGAAGATACATCATTAGAGTCCACTGCAGCATGGAATTGCACCTTGGATGCCTCAATACCATCAGCAGCCACCTGCTCCAGCTCCTTGGCAAGCTGGTCAGGGACCCTGTTTCGCCAGAGTCATAACAGTATCCATCTGGATTTCTGGTATCTTGCCACATAGGCCATATAATTTGCCTGTCTGAGTCCCAAGGATGCTGCCATGTACTGTTTCTTTGCCATGGCATCAATCCTCCTGGAGTCCTTGTCAGGGGTGTGAAGCCAAGGGATATTTGCCTTATCACAGGCTGCAGCCTGCACTACCCCATGGCTGCATTGTTGTGAAAGGAACTCCGTATCAGGGCCTGACAATGTGTACCTCTTGTCAATTTTTTTATCCACAGGAGGTATAGTGTGAGGAACTTTTAAAATTTTATTGTCTGTTTCCTAAAAGATTTATGTAAAGGAATAGACAATCTCTAGAACTCGGGATATCCATCATTTCTACATAGTCAGGCTCCTCCTGTTCATCCACAGCTTCTTCCAAAGGGAGCTGGAGGGTTTTAGCCACTTTCTTATAAAACATAAAATGAGAAGGGGACTCAGAAAGCCTAGGGGGAGACACTCCTGAAGGTCTGTCTGGGGAGATGTCTGGTTCAATGGGCAGATCTAGACTTTCAAAATCACATTCACTCTCTTCATAATCTTCCTCTACATCATATTCTTGAACCAGTGGCACCGACCGAACCGACCGCTTACCTGATGGTGCCAGTTCGGTCGGAACCGGGGAAAGCGACTGGACAATTTTGATCGCTTTGGCTATCTCTACAGCGGTTGGAGAAGGAAATTTTGGCTCCACACCTGCTGATTTTCTAGTCCTTTTTGCTGGGACTGACTCCTCCGAGCCAACCCTCCGTTTGCCCAAGAAAGTCTCGCCCTGGTCAGAAGGCACTCCCTCTGGTTCGGTTGGCACCGAACCGGGCTGGCCATCCGGGTCAGCGGACTTTTTGGCCTCTCGTTCCCTGAGCCTACCAACTCTCTTATCCAGGGTAACTGCAGGGAAATTCTTGCAAATCTGGCAGTCTGCATTGAGGTGGTCAAACCCCAGACAATAAACACATGTGGTGTGTGGGTCAGCCTTGGCAAAGGCTTCCCCACAGACGCTTCTGATGCTGAAACCAGTGGGCCCAGTTTTCTTTTGGGTTTCTCAGACACAGTGCCAGCCTAACCAAAACTTGCCCGTTCACGGCAATCCGTAAACACAACACATATCGGTTCCCAACCGTTCACGAGCCATGGAAAAAAGCGAAATAGCGTTTTTTTTAGAACTCGATAAGAACCCAGAACCGCACTCTAAATGCAATTTAATAAAGTTTAACAACAACCTGATCGGTTCAAACCGAACCGATAATATCGTTACAAGTTCCACACAGAAATAATGTAAAACCTATCATCTTACTTACGATACCACAGACAGAGCTTGAACCGACGGTTTGGGTTAAATATAAACAAAATACGGTTTAAAACCGAAATTACCTTGCAAACCGAGAAAATGAACCGAGCAGCAGGAGAAATCTCGGGCGACTGTTCAGTGAGTAGAGTAAAGAATCTGACAGTTTGAGTTTGAAGAACAACAGACAGTTTTCAACCGAGCTCGCGCTCAAGATTCCATGCCTGGCATGGAAAGTTAACTCTTTCACCTCTGGAGCAGTTCGAAGGCTGGGTCAAACTGCATATGTCATAATATAGCAAGACTTCATGTTGTTTGAAAAAAATAATCAATCCTAGAAGCCTTAAGACCGCAAAAATAGGTATTCATATTAACAGTAAGTGAAGACCCAAAAGCATCTACCAACCCAGCATCCTGTATACCCTGTGCCAAGCGTGATGCATCGCAATAAACTTTCTTCCCCACAGCCAGGGACTGGGAGGGTAAGGTGCAATTACAATCCCCCCTGAAACAATAGGAAAAGAAGTGTATAAAAAGGTAAAAATGGACTTAAATAAAGCACCTCTGTCAAACTTATTTTGGGGAGCATAAATGTTAATTAAACGAATAAGGGTATCTCTCCATTTTATATCGAGGAGCAATGTGCTACCTACCATTAACTATGTGATGCACCACCTGTACATGAGACAGAAAAAAACAGATCCCAACCCCGCTGCATAAAGATTGCCCCTGTGACCAAAAACAGTCCCTCCATAACCATCTCGCAGTAGCAGCATACAAGTCTTCTGGAGAGTGTAATCGTATATGTTGAAAAAAGACACAATCCCAAGTTTTCGTGCACAAACTGGGAAAAGGTGTTACGACGCTTCTCAGAGGATTTAATGCTATTAGCATTTAAAGATGCCACCAGAAATAGAAAAGGAGCCATCAGCTAACCCAGAAACCTCACTTCACCTTACTCGAGGCTCTCGTCACCCTACCACTTATGCAATCCTGAGGTCTCTGTTCCGCCTGTCCCTCTGGAATAACCTGTGAGACAGGTTGCGAGAGAGAGACTGCCTGTTCCACACCCGCTGAGTCCTCCACCAAAACCTCATATGGATTGGGGTCTGCCAGAGGAAGAGAAGAGGCTGAGGAAGAAGATTTGTCACCTTAGACTTCCCTTTCGCCTGCCTGCCCTTTTCCCCCCAATTTACAATAGTAAAATCCTCTCCAGTGGACAGCAGGACAGGGGGAGGGGAGGGGGGCTCACCAGAAACTGTCAAATCCCCTACTACAACAATCCTAGGTGTCGGGGACAGGGGACAGCATCAGGGCCAAGGGCCATTACAGCCTCAAAAGCCTGATTTCCCACCAGCTTGCCCCCACTGGGGACTGCATTTGAGACCTTTCCCACAGGAGCGTGTCCCTGTTTAACTGCTACCCTGATGAAGTGATCCTGTACCCCAAAATCAGCTTCCTCCAAGTTTTGAGCAGCCACAGGGCATGATCCAAAAGCATGGCCAACCTCATCTCAGAGATTGCACTTTGTCTGTTGGAAACAGTGAGCACTAGGGTGTCCCGTCTCCCCACAGTGAACACATTTAAGGACATCACAGGTGGTGCTAATATGCCTCTTGGAACCACACTTAAAACAAACCCTAGGCTGGCCTGGGTAAAAAACCCTTACCCTCCTAATTAAAAATAAAAAAAAAAAAAAAAAAAAAAAAAAGTTAGGGAGAGAATAAGATCAGTATCAGTAGCATGTAGTTTAACCCGAAATTTCCAGCCCCTATTCCAAAAACCTTCATCGTCCAGTATAGGGACAGGATTGCCTTGAATGTCACTTTTTCCCCAGCCAGTGCATAATATCAACAACATTGTGACCCCTTCGTTTTGAAACAGGATGGTTATTACTCAAAAAGGTTGCTTTGTAAGGGGAAATACAATGAAATCAGACCAGCGGGGACTGGTTTTCAAATTCAGATACAGACACCAGAAAGTTTCCAATAAAACAGGGGTACGAAAGCTGATATCAAAGGAGAATTCCCCTTGAACATGAATGAGGGCATAAACCTCTGCTGGAGAAAATCCCATACTCTGCTTAAGCAGAATCTTCCCCACAAAAAAACGATCGGGGGGGGGGTTATCCTGAGGCCCCACATAACGTAATCTAATGGCATTACACCATTTAGCCTGCTCCACAGTCTGCTGGAAATGGCTAGCCTACGTGGGCCTAGCCTGAGCCTCAGAAGCCTGGGGCAGATCTGCAGCACTATCCCCAGTATTCCCCCCATCCTCCGGGACATCGGGAAGGGGGGCTCTGGAGAAGGTGAACCAACAACTGCTCCCAACGGTTTAACAGGTTAAGCAGAAGAAATAGTACTTAGCTCAACAGCCAGTTCATCCATTACACCCGTAAGCACCTCCGCTGGTTTCCACTGGCCGGACATAGGGATCCAACCCGCATCATGCAGGGCCCTATCCGGCGACCAGGTAGTGTCCACAATGTCTCCCCAGGCCTTGTCCACCGCAATCGGGACCGCCATAGCCTTTTCCGTGGACGCATGCATCTTTAGCATACCTTCTATCACAGCAGCACTCGAGGAAGAGGCATCTCGCTTCCGTTTCCGACCTTCGTACAAACTTTTCTTCTGTCCTTCCATAGCCAGCAGCTCACTTACACGCAGCAGCTCCTCCTCCAAGCAGCGACGCTTCTCAGCTAAACTTAAAGGCTGTATTGGATTCAAAATAGTGGGACCACTGTCTCGGGCAATATGCTGGCCACCAGCCGGGTGCAACCCAGCCGCCTCCACAGCGGATCCCTCCTCCTGGAGAACTTCCATTGCCTCAGACTCCTGGGCCATCTTAGCCCTATCCTGCAGACCTTCACCACCAGATCCTGCTGCAGAATGACCACCAGTCACAGCGTCAGGGGCCCCCTACCGACAGAGTTGGGGAATTTCCCCCATTCATTAAAAATACCACCAACAGCTTAATCTGGTTCAATTTCAGTTGCTTACCATCTGTACCCCCCTTCCCCCCGGTCACCCCTGAAAAAGGGACTTCTAGGCCCAGTGGGCTTACCAGGTCCACAAAATTCAATAAGTAAGTAAGTAAATAAGTATCTGCTTCAACTCTATTTATACACCTTGCTTACACATAAGGTCAGTGAGCCCCACCACCCTACATTCAAATTTTCCCTCCAATTTTATAGTTACAATATTTACATTGGATGCGTCCATGCAACAATAAAGAGAACACATAATGAAACAAATTACTGCATTCCGATAACTCTTCCAAGAAGTGCAAGGAAATAAAAATGCTCCAATTGATAATTCTGGCTTAAACCCCACACTGCATGACCTCATTCCTAATCCAGCAGGGTATTTATTTACTTTTGTTAACCAGGTTAGCACACTAGACAGCAAGTGCCTATTTTCAGGTGCGACCCGGGAGGTTACAGAGTACATAAGAAACAACAATATAGGGTCAGGGTACATACAGGCCCACGAACAAGTGGGTGGAACAGCAACAATGTACAACTGTCATTTCACGGTAAGGTATACGGTAAGCAGGATATAAATCAGCAGTAAAGAGATAGGTTAGCAACAGGTAACACCATGACAGAGAATACAACAAAATACATGAGATTACATGAGCGCCTAACAGAGAGAATGCGCTACACACCTTGTACAGCTAGATGCGGGAAGTGCTATGACAGGAGCGCCACCTCACCAGAAGGGCTTAAATGCGTTATGCAGGTAAACAGCAGAGATCAGCAGCGGTCACTGAGTCAACCCACAGTCTCCAGAGTGTATCGGGGGGAGGTGGAGACTATTCTGGAACTATGTAGCACAAAGACAGGCAGCGGCGGTTTTGAGGAAGTTCCAGAGGGATGTTCTGAAGCAGGGATGGGAGGGAGATGCACGTACAAGAGCGGGAAGGGAGTTCCACAGCCTAGGCACATAGACTGAGAAGGCCCGGTCCCCTGTGAGGGTGAGGGTCTTAGGAACCAGACAGATCTGTGTAGCACTAGATCGTAGGTGGTAGGCAGGGGTATCAAATTTGAAATTATAATTAAAGATCCAGTTAAGACCGGCCTGCCCCGATACTAAAACAGAGGGGAAGCACATACAGGCACTCGAGTTCGGCATTCAGAAGTTACCAATCCCAATCTCTTTGCTGGAATGCGAGTAAAGTTATTTATTTAACATTCAGCCCTTTCAAACTATCAGCATACTTGACAGCTCTGTTATAGCTTAAATACTATTAACTGTGAGGAAGTCAGAAAAATACTCTGCGGTATATTAACTGTGCTAGTTAGCCCTGCAGTAAAAAAAAAAAAAAAAAAACACACACACACACACACACACACACACACACCAAAATGCTCTTTTATTTAAATACACGCTGCGCAATACAGGTAGAAATCGGACAACTCACTCAGGCAGGTGGCTTGTACAGAATAAGAAAAACTGAACGCAGTACACAAGGGAACAAAAAACAGGCAAAAAGGACAGCTTGTTTACAAATATAAGCTGCAGAATGCAAATGGAGGAGCGCTTGTAAAAAGGGGCATAAATGCCGCCTTGTACCAGCTGCTGACAAAGTACAAAGATTTTAGCAGTACAAGCAGGCTATCAGGGCTCAGTTTTTTTAAAGACGTGCATCTTGTTTGCTAGCATGTCTCTCTATTACTTCCGTTTAAGAAGGAGGAATAGGTTATGGTGGAGAAAAACTTAGGGCTCACCTAATGGGCCAGACAACACTCTGGATTTTTACCCGGCTAGGTGAAACAGTCATTGCCGCAACAGTGGTGGCAAGGACAGTAAATCCATCAAGGCCAAACATTGACCCATGCTACAGGTTCGAGAAAGGGCAGAAAATGGAGCTGTTGAATGCCGGAAAGTATAGGCCATCGACGAAGGACCCAGTCCCATGCTGGAGGGACAGGTTGTCGATGAGGGTCGAAGACTCATCGACAGAGGGGCCAGGCTTGTATCCAGGGCCGATGTCGAATCTGTAGAGCTTTCTTCCACAACAGCATTTGCGGAAAAGGGAATCCGAACTGGACACAAGGAAAACCAAAAAAAGTGAACTATCCTCTTTGAAGATGGTGTCGACACACTTGCAGCGAAAGCAGTACGTGAAGCAAGCTGGGAGACAGCAGGAAAA
>JADMNL010000024.1:70915000-70930000 GCA_016271365.2 Neoceratodus forsteri | reverse complement strand
TTGGCCACAGTTCACTTTATCAGCATTTACTGCGCTGTATTTGTGCTGTAGTACTAAAACTGTTTTTGTTCACTCTTGTCTAGAGGTCCAAGACAAGTATGGCTTTTGTCAGACTAAATGTTATAGAGTTCTCCAGCCATGGCACTTTTATACCTCAGTCCCGCTAGGGTTTAGCACCCTGGATTCCCACCCAGAACGCATCACTATGGTAGTAACCTTCCACCAAATGAGATGCTGTGTTCGTATGATTTCTCACATACATCGGATGCCACCCATGGGGGGGGGGGGGTTCAGTTGACTGGCAGGATGAGGTGGGCACCTATATTACCCAGGAAAGCTGGCGGCAATCCGGTCAAAACACATCCAAGGCATCAAGCTCCCACCAGTGCAGAGAATATGCATGGAAACACTAATTTGATACTTGCACACTATCTACCCCCGGGGGACACTTTTTGTTGGAGGTATGCAGAACAGAGAGCCCACCACTCACTAATGTTCATTAATGTGTAAGGAGCTGATGAAGCTACTAGTCCAAGCTTCGATACTGTAGATCAAGTTTAATATCTTAGTTCACCTCCATTTCTTATACAATCATCCAATCTATTCTTTAATTTCTCTTTTGTCACTTATTACTATTTTCTCAGGTAAGCCATTCCAAAAATTAACTACTCTCTCTGTACAAAAAAATTTCATTTTATCTGTTCTGAACTTTCATGCTTCAACCTGTAGTAGATGTCCTCTGGTTTTGAATTAATGTCTTTAAATGGAATGTTTAGTTCGCTCAGGAAATAGGGGTCATTAATTATATAATAAAACAGCAACATATTTTCCCTTTTCCACATTCCTCTAATGTATATAATTTTAGTTTACCAAGTCTCTTTTTATACTCTCTCATTTGCAATATTATTCTGGTCGTCCTATGTTGCACCCTCTCCGCTCTATGTTCCTCCTCCTCCTGTGTGGGCACAACTGGCTACAATAGTACAAAAGGAGTCCTGCATAAGACTGACACAGGAGGCATTAGGACTGCTTATGTTTTGCTTGATGGCACCCAATACCATATTTACTCTCAACACAGCACTGGTAAAGTGGTTTTTAAGGTACAAGTTATTATTCCTTGACCTTTCTCTTTGTTACTAACCTTCAAGACTGTGCTACTTAATATATACTGGTGGGGAATCATGTTTTGTCCTAGAAGAAAGACACAGCACTTGAATGTCATGACACATTTCTAAGCCGGTTAGTTACTGTGTTCAAGTCTGCTAGAATTCCATTTATTTTCTCTATAGAAACATAGACTTGATGGCAGACAAGGACTGTTTGGCCCACCTAGTCTGCCCATTTCCCTACCTATCGGATAAGCTGCAGATCCTGGTTAACCAACAGCCTACTTCTTCCTACCCCCACCAGAATTGCCTTTTGTCTGTCCCATGCATTCTTGAATTCCCCCACTGTTTTTGACCCCACAACCTCCTCAGGAAGGCCATTCCATGCGTCCACCACCCTCTATGAAAAAAATCCTTCTTCACATTGCCCCCGAGCCATCCCCCTCCCTCCTCCATCTTCGAATTGTGTCCCCTGGTTCTTGCACGTCTCTTTTTCTTAAAGATGCTACCCTCTTCGACTTTGCCAATTCCCCTGAGGTACTTGAAGTTTCTATCATGTCCCCCCTCCCTCCTTTCCTCAAGGGTATACATATTAAGCTCCTTTAGTCTCCCTCTTCATATGGCTTCTGTTGCAGACCCTGCACCATTTTAGCTGCCCTCCTCTGGACTGCCTCCATCCTGTCTATGTCCTTGCAGAGATGGGGTCTCCAGAACTGCATGCAGTAATCCACATGGGGTCTCACCAGCTGTCTGTACAGAGGGATAACAACTTCCTGTTTTCTATTGGTGATGCCTCTCCCTATACATCCCAGTATCCCCCAAGCCATCCTTACTGCCTTCTCACATTGCTTGCTTACCTTTAGGTCATCTGATATGACTACCCCCAGGTCCCTTTCCATTTGTGTTCTTGTTAATACCCCCTCCCCATTGTGTACTCTTCCCCTGGGTTTTTGTTTCCCAGGTGCATTACTTTGCACTTCTTTGCATGGAATCTAAGCTGCCATACTTTTGACCATTCCTCCAACCTTTCCAAGTCCCTTCTCATCCTTTCCTTCCCGCCCGTATATCAACCCTGTTGCAGATCTTTGTGTCATCTGCAAGAGGCATACTATACTATACTATACTATATTACAGTATCACTAGGTCCAAGATTCACATCATCTGCATATTTTGTTACCCTGTTCTGTATGCTTTTGTTTAAATAGGCAATGAATAACTGAATTAAAATTGGGCCTAGTACCAATCACTGAGAGGCAACCACTTACAGTTACCTACTGGATCTGGAATTGATCCATGAATCAGTCAGCAACTCATCTTAGTGTGCTTTTATCAATGCTGGGTCTTGTCAGTTTTCAACCACTGCCCAGTGTGGTACTATGTCACCTGCTTTAAAGAAGTCAAGTAAAACCATATCTGCTGTGCCCCTGTCCAATATGTTGATGATTTTCTCATAAAAACAAATGAAATTTGTTGTGCAAAATGTCTGGCAGTGAAGCCAATGTTGGAATTATAGGGGCTTGCCAGGACTCTGCCCCCACTCCCAGCTCTGAAGTGAGCCCAGTAGCTCACACATCACTGCCACTGACTTATAATGGTGAGAAGAGCTCACTTTATAAAATAGAGCCCTTATAGGCCACCCTAGCTCCCAGAGCTCATAAAGCATAATTCCAACATGGCGGTGAAGCAGCCTTGTTCCCAGTCTAGATTATAATTTATTTCATGTGTGCTATAAACTGTCATTAATTTCGATTCTAGGATTTTTCCTGGTACAGATGTTAGGCTTATGGAGTACAAATGACAAATGTTTTGTTTGGCTCCCTTTTTATAAATAGAAGTGATTTTGGCCGTTCTCCAGTTTTTTGGAACTCTTCCTTCATTTAATGACTTCCCAGACAGTATCTTTAATGGGGTTATGCTACTTCCAGTCATTAATTTAAGCATTTGTGGTGTGATACTGTCTGGGCCTACTGCACTGTATTGTTCAAGGTCCCTTTTTTTTTTTTTATTATTTCTTCAATCTCTATTTTAAGGCCATTATTTTATCGAGCATGTTTTGGTAATAAACTTTTCTGGCTTTTAAACAGACAGAGCAAAATAAATTATTAAATGCATCGGTTATGTCCAAAGGACTCAAGATAACATTATTGTTTATATGATCATAGTGAGTTTAGAGTCGGATTTTTGAGGCAGTTAATGTGACTATAACAACATGCATACGAACATATGAAGAAGCCAGCAGAAGATGACCATTTGGTCCATCTAGTCCGCTAGTACTGAAGGGTTCGCAGCTTGAGCTACTGTCCTTGCCCTCCCTACCACCATGCCAATCCCAGCCTCTCCTGAAGCGGACCACGGTACAGAATAACTTACTATTCTGTTTGTTTGCACTTGTTGCTATCTTGACTTCTATATTTCTTTTTACTTTAATGGTGTTTGTACAAAAAAATAAAAAATTGTGCTTTTTAAAACTTTTCCTATGCATCTCCTGTGCTTTCTTTTTTGTGTTTAGCATGCAAGTTGTTTTTCTTTCCACACTCGTTATGTGGGAACGCCCTGACCTTCACCCCCTTTTTTCGGTCCCTACAAGCGAATTAGAAGAACTCTTTGGGGAGACCGTTCACCCTGACAGCTGAGGGTTTTACTTCTTCAATTTCCCAGGGGTCCGGGACTTAAATACCAGATTATTGGTTAGGTATGCTGCTTGCTGTTGCAAAAAAACTCCTAACCAGAGCATGGTCAACCCCAAAGTTCTTCTCATTGGCGTACTACAGTCAATGATATTTATAGAATGGAGAGAATATCCTATTATCTCAATAATCAATCAGAACGTTACTGATCATGGTGTACTGGATGGATTCTGTTCGTGAAGGATAAGGACATAGAGTTTGTCCCATAATGCCCTAGCATTGATGATTCCTGCCAGTAATGTTGGTCAACCCCTACATTTTGTACATCAGGACCCTGTGGAGATGGATTGGTTAATTTAACATCCCCAAAAAAAAAAAAACTGTCTATGAACTCCTTTCAGATCCCCACTCCCCCATGTAAGGGGAACAGGGCAATAGACTCACCCCCTGGGTTTCTTCCACCGCTTCAGTTAGGAGTCAGTGTTCGTAACACACCATGGGAAAGTTGGGTTAACTATTCAAGCTTCTAATGTTAATCCCACACATCACCCCCATGCTGGACTAAAGAGGTGGTGACTTCTGCTCTATGATTAGAACCACCTCCACAAATTGTATACTTATGACAACACTAAACCGCCTTTAGTTGTTATGAACAAGCTTTATCTGTGTACCAGGCTGGATCATGTGGACTAGCAAAATGTGCTCAATTAACAAAAAAGCCAAAAAAAAAAAAAAAAAAGCTGTTTTTTGTTCATTGTACTTTTGTTTTTGCTTTCTGCTGCTCAACTGTCACTGCATCATTTCCCCAACCCCCCACAGAACAACATATTTAACAGTCATCATACATATTTAGATATACGTTACATAAACATACATGTTAGGTTAAAATGTATAAGAATAACAGATATAAGCAGAGAGTCCATACTGCATTAGAGGAAAAGGGGAGTGGGAGTAATAAACGTATTTAGCATTCTTCTTAGCATACATACTTGGATATACATTACCTACACATACATGAGATTATGTTAACGTGTATGATGTACAAATAGTCAGTTTCCTCACACACACACACAATATATATATATATATATATATACGCTACACACACCAGTATGTATACTGTGTGTGTATATATATATATATATATATATATATTATATGTATATGTATATAGATATATATATACACACACACATATATATATATATATATATATATATATATATATATATATATCTATACACACACACACACGTGTGGTACTTGAGACAGACAAAGAAACTGTAGTACAGCCAAGGAAGTGTAAGGGCTAGATATTCAAAGGTATTGCGCCTGGTGCAACTGAGGTGCACCAGCGCAACCCCAGAAATGCACCACGGGGCAATATTCAAAGGGGAGAATTGCACAGCGCAATCCCCGATGCTCTGGGGCGCAAATATAATGTATGCGGCACATCTCCAGGGGGTGTACCCATGCATATGCGTCATATCCCAATATTCAGCCTGAGATGTGCAGCACATATGTTGGCACAATCATGAGATGCGCCACATACCAGGGCACAGATAAGCCCGAAAAAGAAGGCTCAAATGGTAGCCACCCACAAGCGAGCTGCGGTAATTCATGGCGCATCACAGCAGCCGCCAGCAGTGGGTGCACAAGCACCCAATAACATCCCTCGTGCTCCAGTGGTTCTCCCCCCCCACCCTGCCTGTAGCAACGATCACTGAGAAATAAATGTTTAATAATTCCCTGGTAGCCTAGTGGAACCCCCCCACCCCTCCCCGAACACCGATCGCTCATATAACTGACAGATATACATCCCTGGTGGTCCAGCAGACATATGCGGGTGGGTCTGCTGCCAGCCGATGACTGGGAGCTGGATGGGCAAGGGGTCTTGTGTGGTTGGGGAGGGTGCCACTGACCACCAGGGATGCATTTCTGTTGGTCATACAGGCGATCCGTGTTCCAGAAGGGGTGGCGGGTTCCACTAGACTGCCAGGAAATTATTCACTATTATTTCTCGGCGAATGGAGCTACGGGTCGGTTGGGGTTCCACTGGACTACCAGGGAATTATTCACTATTATTTCTCGGTGATCGGGGCTACAGGGAGGGAAGGCGTACCACTAGACTACCAGGGAATTATTAAAGTTATTTCTCGGCTATCAGGGCTAGGAAGAGGGATGGGAGGGGTGCCACTAGACCCCCCCCTGGCAGCACCGCATGCTGTGCAGGGGGCCATCTGCATTTCACCAGCCTGCCCTGCACAACACGTGTAAATGGGGCCATAATGACATACAAATGGCCCCTTCTGCACCTTGCGTGTATTATGGCTCATTTGCATACTGCTGGCTGAATTTCAGAAATTGGTGCACAGCGCAGTTCCCATTCCTGGTATTCAGCCCTGTCTGGGGGAGAAGTGCAAGCGCATCATATTTGCACAGTGCGCATAAGAAAAATTACTCACCGCAGTAATCTTTCTTCCAAGAGGTCCTTTAGCATCAGTAACTTTTTGCACTTAGCTGGCTAGGTGCAACTGCCCTGGAGGTGTGCCTTTAAGAGATATTTAAATGAACGTAGGGGCAAGCCAATCAAAAGACAGGAGGGGGTGTGAGCTGAGTGAGAGCTGTTGAATGCTTCACAATTTTTTCATGGAAAAACAAGAGCAAATGCCCCCAAAAATAATCAACAGGATTCAAAAAACATGTAAATATCCACAAAAGTGGAAATAGAAACAGCAGCAATATGAGCGAAACTCACCAATAAGAAACTGCAAATTTGGTAAAAGGTGACATAAGAGCCCTTCTCGGACAGGTGAACAGGGGAGGAAGGGTGGGAGCTTACTGATGCTAAAGGACCCCTTGGAAGAAAGAAGATTACTGCGGTGAGTAATTTTTTTCTTCTTACCTCAGAAGTCCTTTAGCATCAGTAACCTTTTTGCAGACTACCCAACAGTACCAAGTGGGAGGCAGGCAGAGAACCTACTTAGGAAAGAGGCTTTGCAGAATCACTCCGCCAAATTTGGCATCAGATCTGGAATGCACATCCAAACTGTAGTGTTTCACAAAGGTGTGCAGATTTCCAGGTAGCTACTTTGCAGACATCCAGTAGGGGAATGTCCCTTGCTGCTGCAAGCGAGGCTGCACTGCCCCTGGTGGAATGGGCCCTGAGCCCCACTGCTGGTTGTTGACCAGCTTTCTCATAGCACAATCTAATACAAGAGACCAACCAATGAGAAATAGTTCTCTTGGTAGCTGGTCTTCCTCTGCCTACATCCTGTAGGTGAAGAACAACTGAGTGGAAGAGCCTCTGGACTGTCTAGTATGTTCTAGGTAGAGAAAGATGGCTCTTTTGACATCCAAGCCGGGGAGCTTTTGCTTGCCAGGAGTGGATGGCTCAGTAGAGAAGACAGGCAGAGTAATGGACTGGTCCAAGTGAAACTCTGAAACCACCTTTGGCAGAAATTTCCCATTTGTCCGGAGCTCAACTTTTATCATTGTGAGGGATGATATAATTTGGCTCAGTGCACAGGGCCTGTAGCTTTGAAGTCCTCCTGGCAAACGTAATGGCTACCAGGAAGACGGTCTTCCAAGTTACAAACTTGATGTGGGCCGTGGACATAGGCTTGAAAGGTGGATTCATAAGACCATCTATGCAAAGGTTCAGGCTCCAAGGAGGAACAGGCTCCCTAGTTGGAGACTGGAGGTGCAAGAGGCCTTTGAAAAACTGTTTAAAATGTTGTGGGAAAAAATTATTTCTTCTTTCCCACCGAAAGATATGCTGAAATTGCCGCCAAGTGTAGCTTGAGTGAAGATGGTTTCAAGCCCGACGCCTATAGGTGTACCAGGTAGTCTAGCAGCTGAGGGTCTGAAGTTGATAGGGGTTCGATCTTTTCACTCTTGCACCAGAGGGAAAACCTTTTCCATTTGACTTCATAAGTCTTCTTAGTGTTCGGTTTTTTAGCCATCCTCAGTATCTTAAAGACCTGTTCAGAGTACTGTGAGGATGGAAACTTTAACTCCTCAAAAAACAGGCCTTGCGATAAAGAGAGTGTATGTCTGGGTACTGCACTCCCATCTGAGGAAGGATCAGCAGGGAGCAAGTCGGAGGCAGGCGAATGGGCCTGTTGCAGGACACAGAGAAGGAGAGGGTACCAGGCTTGCCTGGGCCAGTCCGGAGCCACTAGGATTATCGATGCAGGCTGCTGTCCGAGTTTCAGCAAAACCCTGAATATCAGGGGAAATGGAGGAAATGTATATAGGAACCTCCCTGACCAGTCCAGGATCAGGGCATCCAGTGGAAGTGTTCCTGGGACTGAGGGCCTGCAACAGTACTGACGAAGCTGAAAATTGAGGGGAAAGGCAAACAGATCCACGTCTGGTGTGCCCCACTGCCTGAACACTGTGGCTAGTACTTGCTTGTTCAGTGTCCATTCGCTCTGACCTTGACTGATACAGCTCCCTGAACTGGTGGCCTTGATGGAAGAGGGATGCCTGGATATCGTAGCAGTCACAGAAACATGGTACAGAAAGAACCATGACTGGGATGTTAACACACCAGGGTACACAACCTACAGAAGAGACAGGGAGGAGAGAAGAGGAGGAGGAGTAGCTTTCTATGAGGGAAGGGATAAAGGCAACAGAATAAAAGAGTAAACAGGAGAGAGGAGGCACTGTGGGTCACCTTAGAGACTGGAAATGGCACCACAATCCGCACAGGGGTTGTATACAGACCCCCATCTCGGGGGAGGGAATGGACAAGGATATGACAGAAGGCATCATTAGGATGGCAGACAAAGGGGAGATACTGTTGATGGGTGACCCGAATATGCCGGATTTTAACTGAAGCACCTTTGCTGCAGCCACATCCAAGAGCAGGGCCATTCTCGATGCCCTACAGGAGGCATGCCTCAGACAGCTAATTTTGGAACCCACTCATAAGGGAGCAATCTTAGACCTCGTACTCTCAAATGGGGGCAGTGAGAGGATCTCAGATCCAGAAGTGGGTAGCCATGTGGGAAAAAGCAACCACCAAACAGTGTGGTTCACGATAAACTCAGCTACGGAGTCAAGCCATACAAAGTGAAGGTACTGGACTTCAAGAGGGCTGACTTTGGCAAAATGGGAGAGTGCCTTAGAAAAGCACTAGCAAACAGGCTAGAAAGAGGGGTGGAGCAACAATGAGGAAACATCAAAACTGCCATCACAGAGACAACAAGCTTTTGTGTGAAGCAAACAAATCAAAACAAAAAACAAAGCCACTATGGTTCTCAAAAGAGGTGGCAGGGAAGGTTAGGGAGAAAAAGATAGCATTTAGGAAGTATGAGGAAACACAGAAGGGGCAGGACAGAAAACTGTACCAGTTAAGGCAGAAGAAAGCAGGGAGGAAAGTCAGAATAGCAAAGGCCCAAACTGAGGAAATGATAGCCAACTCAGTTAAGAAGAGGGATTAAACCCTTTTATAGGTACATCAGGGCGTAGAAAGACAAAGGAGAGATGGTGAGGCTGAATAGAATAGACTAGATGGTGGGTGGGCAGAGAGGGACAGTGAAAAGCAGGGATACTGAACGAATACTACTTCCCAGTATTCACAAAAGAGGTGGGGGGGAGGTGCCTAATCCAATTAACAAAAGCACTCTGGATGGGGAGTCCATCCCAGTCCTTTCACAGAAGAAGAGGGTTCTGCAAGAACTCCTAAAACTGAAGGTGGACAAAGCAATGGGGCCCGACGGAATTCACCCCAGAATTCTAAAAGAATTAAGAGAAGAACTAGTGACACCACTGACTACCCTTTTTAACAAATCATGGGAGGATGGTGTGGTACCGGAGGACTAGAGGAAGGCAGATGTGATGCCTCTTCACAAAAGTGGGAGCAAGACAGAGGCAGGAAACTACAGATCTATCAGTCTGACCTCTGTGGTAGGGAAAGTGATGGAATCACTTTGGAACGAAAAAAATGTCAAGTACCTAGAGGCCAGTGGGGTGCAGGACCCATGGCAGGATGGGTTCACAGCAGGAAGGTCATGTCAGATGACTAATTGATTTCTCTGACTGGGTGACCAAAGTAGTAGACCAGGGAGGGGCTGTGGACATGGCCTACCTAAACTTTAGCACGGCATTTGACACAGTCCCACACAAAAAAATAATCATCAAATGAACCAGCCTGGGAGTGGGTCCCAAGGTGGTAGCCTAGATAAAACACTGGCTGGACAACAATGCATAGAAGGCAATTGTAAATGGAGACCACTCTGAAGAAAGGAGGGGGGGTTACTAGAGGGGTACTGTAGGGTTCAGTACTGGCTCCAATCCTTTTTAATGTCTTTATAAGTGACATTGCAGAGGGACTGGAAGGAAAAGTATGCCTCTTTGCAGATGACAAAGATCTGCAACAGAGCTGATACACAAAGAGGTGCTGAAAGGATGAGAATGGACTTGGCAAGGTTGGAGGAATGGTCAGAAGTATGGCAGCCTGGATTCAATGCAAAGAAGTGCAAAATAATGCACCTGGGAAACAAAAACCAAGGGGAAGATTACACAATGGGAAGGGGGAGGCAGTAACAACAAAAATGGAAAAGGACCTGGGGGTAATCATATCAGATGACCTTAAGGCTGGCAAGCAATGTGAGAAGGCAGTAGGGAGGGCTGGGGGGGTACTGGGATGTACAGGGAGAGGCGTCACCAGCAGAAAACAGGAAGTTGTTATCCCTCTGTATAGACAGTTGGTGAGACCCCATCTGGAGTACTGCGTCCAGTTCTGGAGACCCCATCTCCACAAGGACATAGACAGGATAGAGGCAGTCCAGAGGAGGGCAACTAAAATGGTGCAGGGTCTGCAAAAGAAGCCATACGAGGAGAGACTAAAGGAGCTTAATATGTATACACTTGAGGAAAGGAGGGGGGGGGAGAAGAGGGACATGACAGAAACTTTCAAGTACCTCAGTAGAATCAACAAAGTCCAAGAGGGTAGCATATTTCAGAAAAAGAGATGTTCAAGAACAAGGGGACACAATTTGAAGACAGAAGGGAGATGGCTCAGGGACAGTGTGAGGAAGTATTTTTTTCCACAGAGAGGGTGGTGTTCGCATGGAACAGCCTTCCTGAAGAGATTGTGGGGTCTAAAACTGTGGGAGAATTCAAAAATGCATGGGACTGTCATAAGGCAATTATTATGGGGAGGTAGGAAGAAATAGGCTGTTGTTTAACTAGGATCTGCTGCTTATCCTGTACGTAGGGAAACGGGCAGACTAGGTGGGCCAAGCGGTCCTTATCCAACGTCAAAGTCTATGTTTCTATGTTTCTTAGAGCACCTGCCAGAGTACTGAATTTGCCTGGGAGGTGAATAGCTGAGAGGCTGAATATCAGGGAGAATGCTAGATGCCAGAGCTTCCAAACAGAGTATTTCTGATCTGATACCACCTTGCTTGTTGATGTAGAACATTGCAGTGGTGTTATCCGTTCAAATTTGAAATGCCTGCCCTTCTATGCTGGGAGCAAAAGCTTCGACAGCTAGTAAGACTGCTCTGAGTTCCAAACGATTTATGTGCAACTGCGACTCTTCGGGAGTCCAGTTGCCACTTACTGAGCACCGTCTAAATGAGCTCCCCAGTCCAAAAGGGAGGTATCCGTGGTGATCACCTTGTGGGAAGAGGAGCTTGAAAGGAAATCCCTGCCTGCAAATTTGCAGGGTTCTTCCACCACAGCAAGTTTTGGAGGAACTGCTCAGACACAGGTATCGACTTTGAAAAAGTGTTGCTTCTCCAAGACCAGCGAGCTCTGAGGTAGGCCTGCAAGAGTCTCATCCTGTACCTGACCCCCTAGGACTACTGCAGTCATAGAGACCATATGTCCCAGACGTTTGAGGAAATGTCTGGCTGGTCTTGGCTGTCCCTAGGTGAAAGAATCTACCACTGAAAGGAACTCTGAATTCTTTCCTATGGGAGGAAGGCATATCCTTCTGAGTGTCCAGCTGGGCCCCTATGAAGGTGAGCAGCTGAGTGGGTTCCAGGTGAGATTTCTTTAGATTTACCAGGAACCCAAAGACTCCAGAGTGCGTTTTGTGCGGAAAGAGATTCCTTGACCTGGCAAGAAGACTTTGCTACTATGAGCCAGTCATCCAGATATGGGTAGAGAGCGACACCAGTCTCCTGAGATGTGCTGCTACTACTGCAGACACTTGGTAAAGACTCTTGGGGCTGAGGACAGACCGAAGGGCACTGCGGTGAACTGACAGTGACCTGAAGGAAGTCTGAACCTGAGAAACTTCCTGTGAGATCTACTTATGGGTATGTGGAAGTAGGCATCCTTTAAGTTGAGGGCGGCTAGCCAGTCTCCCTGCTGTAAGGGCTGTATGACCAGTGACAAAGTGACCATTCTGAATTTGAGTATTTTCAGATGTTTGTTTAAATATCTGAGATCTAAGATAGGTCGCCACTCCCCAGTTTTCTTTTGTGTCAAAAAATACCTAGAGTAGAGGCCCTCGCCCTTCTCGTGGGTGGGGACCCTCTCCACAGCTTGTAAAGCCAGAAGGTTTTGTACCTCCATTTCCAACAGCGGTATCTGTGTTGGGGACAGAAGTCTTGAAACCTGGGTATGCTTGAGGTCTGGCAGCTGCTTGAACTGTAATAACAGACTCTTCTCCACCATCTCCAGCACCCACCTGTCAGGCATGATGAGGGGACCAGTGCTGAAGATAGTGAGAGAGTCTGGCTCCAACCGCAAACGGGGAAGTGACCTGGACACTCACATCAGGACTAAGACAGATGCAGATGGCTGGGTAGAGGTGGCTCTTCTCTGGCCCCTTCTGCCCCTGCCTCTGAAAGACCCCCTGTACTGCCTCAAGTCCGATTGGGGACAGGGATTGTAAGGCCTGGGAACAAAACTTCTGCCCCTGGGACGGGATCTCTTGAGGGGTGGCGGGTTTAGGCTTGGATGAGTGGCTCTGCCAGGAGGCCTTGTACTCACTGACTTTTTTCATGTAGTCAGTGGTTCTGTAATCAAACTACATATTTTGATCACAGGGAAACTCCATGGCCTTGTTCTGAGTGTCTGTGGTCAGACTGGTTGTTCTAAGCCAGGCGAAGTGTCTGGGAGAGATGGCATGGGCCCTCGCCCTAGAGGCTGCATCATTGTTGTCATCCGATATGTGGAATTAGTACATAGTAGCTTCCAGGGCAGTTTTGGACGTATACACCAGCTCCTGCACCATAGAATCTGATCCGTTGCGGGCGTTAGCCTAGACAGATTTCCAAAGTGCTTTCTGATATTTGGCTGCGAATGCCATGTAAGAAGAAAGCCTGAGAAGCAGGGAAGCTGTGGCATACATTTTCTTTACTATAAAGTCAATTTTCTTGAAATCCTTGTCATGGAGAGAGGGCGACAATCAAAATCTTTATTTATCCAGGCGAACATCATTGAGCAGAGCTCTTTTACAAGATGGACCTGGTTAGAACAGGGTCGGGTAACATTCATCATAAAAACATATAAATACATGTAAATAAGTATATAAACACAAACACAATGGTGCAGTAATAGGGGAGTCAAATGATAAAAGGAAGACAAGGCAAGCTATAACAGAGGAGGATTCAAATACAAGGGGGCAGGTCCACCACTGAACCATACAACTGTATATAAACCATGTTCTTTGTATAGAAGTACCAGTTAGTTGATTTACCAGGGGCAGTCACTTGTACTAGCCATGAAAATGTCTTGGAGAACCACCAACTAATGGCAGATGGGGTACCAGGACGGGTATGTAATAAGTAAGTGAAGGATAAACCTTGTGAGAAGTGAAGTCCCAAGGATAGGTCAGTAGAACTGATGTGGTGGTGGGGGCCTACGGGGAGAGGAAAAGGGGAGTTAGGACTTTTATAATATGATTGCGTGTAGATTGTGGATGAGTGCAGTATAGAGTTGTGAAAAGAAGGCTGGAGAAAGCGGGAAGATAGACCAGTATCAAAGGGAGGACAGAGGCATCAAGGTGTTACATCAAAGCTTGATGACAGATCAGGGCCAAGGAGGAGACGAGCACTAGAAGTAATTTGTTCATGGTTAAATGGTACAGGTTAGCATGATGACAATTCATGGTCATGGAAACAACTGCACCCATCATTTCTGAGGACGTGAATATAAGAGCGTGAAAGATGAGATGCCGATGGGTGACCTCAGTTTCAGGTTTTTTGCAGTTTATTCCACAAGGACGACAGTGTAAAGCTTATAGCAGCCCTGCCAAAGCGAGAGTTAACTTTGGGAACCATCAGTGAAGAGATTTGCAACTTCTGAGGGGTGTAATTGCCTATTGGTTTTATAAGAAGTCAGTCTGTAATGTATTGGGGCAGTTTTTTGGAGATGGCTCTCAGGGTCCATAAGGCTGCATTTCTAATCACAAGAGGACTCCAGCTTTCTCACAAGCTGCCTGCTGCACTATACTTTCGTGGCTAGGGTGTGCAGACTGGGACTCTGTACCATTTTTAGACAATTTATATTTTCTCTCAAGCCACTTATCAACCAGATACTGGAGCGGGGTGTTGAAGCACCTTCATGGTATTTTTTCTAAATGCATTATAGATGGGAACGACCAGGGTCTTTAAGGATGAAAGACCCTTCATCTTCCCATAATCTTCATCGATATCCTGGTTGGGCTCCTGCGTAGGGAGGCCCAGGGTATCCAGCATATTTTGTATAAATGTAAACACAGAGGAAGGATCCTCGTGGTCGACCTGGAGATCCCCAAGGTGATGGTCCGGGGACTCCTGAGTCGCAAGGCCCTCAAAATCCATCTCAGGGGCATCATAAAATTGATCACCTGAGTCACCCTCTCATCTACAGAAGACAGAACTGTGGAAGAGTGCTTGCCAGCCCCAGTAAATCGAGGCCCATCTTTTAAAGGGTCTGAAACAGTTGTCATGCTTTTCCATATCTTGCACTGATGGAAGAACCTGCACGGATTCGTAAGTGTTTTTTTTTTCTGTATGCTTTAAGCTGCCTGTTGTCTTGCTACTGGCTTTCCCAGGAGCAACAGGAGCATATCTGTCTTGAGACAGCTTCTTTTAGCCACTTCAGAGGCTTGATCAAGCTTCCTTTTTTCGTCACTTTATTATTTTTCTATTTGTGAGGAACTTCATCTTTGGAAGCTTTATCTTTTGGCTGGGATTTGGAGGGTTCCTCGGCACCTCTGCTTTTGGAATTAGTACTTTTGAATGGCCCCTCGTCGGAAGCCTTTGATTTATCCTCAGCCATAATAATCAAAGGTTTGTCTGCTATGTTTGCCAATT